>JANHFX010023154.1:88078-120196 GCA_027560015.1 Chloroceryle amazona | reverse complement strand
GCTCCCCTCTCAGGCTTCTCTTCTCCAGGCTAAACAGCCCCAGGGCTCTCAGCCTTTCCTCACCAGAGATGTTCCAGCCCCCTCATCAACTTTGTACCTCTGTTGGACTTGCTCTGGTATTTCAGTCTTAATTGAAATACTTAAACTTAAAAAGCCTTAAAACTTAAGTTTGATTTCTTTTAAATATTTTTTTTTCCAAACCTTAGTTATTAGATAATGGTAAATTAAAGATACTCTCCTGGAAAAAAATAATTTTAAGCTAAAGTTAACAATATATTATTTCTTGTATTGATAGCAAAATGTTTCTTCTCTTCTAAAGTACCTAAATAATTTAATATGGTAAACCTGCAACAGAAATACAGCTATCGATGCCAGCACGCTTTGATCTCCTTAATACTGGCAGGCTTCTGTTGCCTCCCACTCTTCATTTTGTTAACAGTAATTTAAGCAGCAATCCCTTTGAGATAAAAGGATTACAACTTTATGAAAATACTCTCTTACAAAATTCAAACAAAGATTCGTAAAGGCAGCTTTGCTTACCTTCTGCTTCCCCAGCGCACGGCTCTGAAACCCTCGGTCCGTGCCAAGCGGTTTCCTGATGCGAGCGAGTGGCAGCTCCTGGGAAGAGTTGAGGTTGGTTGCGAGATGATGCCAAAAATGTCTTGCTCTGCTCCACTGCGAGCCACGACATCACCTCCTGCACTCGGTTGGCCGCTGTGGATGCACAAGCCCTGCTCAGCCCCTATCTCTAACTGATGGCCCCTGTCCCGTTCCCAGGCTGACCACAGTTCCCAGGCTTGGGCTAGGAGCTTTCTACACTTCTGCTTGACAAAAAAACAACCAACCAACCAAACCAACCAAACCAAACAACCCAAACCAAAAAATGCCCTAAATACATGGAAGTAGCCTATTAGGGGTTTTTTTGTAAGATACTTACCTATATAAAAAGAATAAAATAAATAGTCCCTCATAATTTCCTCTATGTTCCTAAGATGTGCAGCTGCTTAGTACTGCTAGAAACAATATTTTTTCCATCCATTTAGTTTTTTGAACTGTAAATCAGTACATTCTATTTCTTAAGCTTTTTTTCCTTTTTTTTTTGGGGGGGGGGATGGGTGGGGGTGGGAGGTGCAGTGTTCAAGCTTCCAAAGTTTTGTTTACTGCTCCAAGGACCTGGGAAACATTCATTTTAATGAATCAAAAAAATGAAATGTGAGGCTCTTTGAATGAATATTCTGTGTTTTTACATGAACTATCAGTTTTACACAGTGATTATTTGTAGAAAACACATGTCAGTTGGTGTAATTCAAATCCAAATCTATTATTTGCAACACAAATATCATGGATGAAATTTGAGGAGTCTGAAAAATTGCATTAGTTAATTTGTAAGAGGACCTTCTCTCAAGAAGGTAGCTGTTTAGGAAGGTCTATAAGCCATTCACTAAAAAAATAGAATAAAAAAAAAAATATTCCTTCCAATTTTGTCATGTCTAATTCTAGAAGCCAAATAATGTAATTGAAGTATAAAGCTGCACAGGGCAAAAATCTTTATTTTTGGTGTCAGTTATAACACAGTTGTGATTATGGCATCACTCACAGAGCTGGACTAGATGACCTTTAAAGGTCTCTTTGAAGCCAAAGCATTGTCTGATTCTTTGCTACTTTTATCCTATCATCTTTCTAACATAAATAGCTACAACTTCTAATAACGTTAGTGACATTGAGTCATTCGATATGTGCTTAAAATTAGGTATGATTTATTTGTAGGTATGAAGATCTTCTCAACACTGAACCATTAAAATTAAGACGCGGGAGAAAATTAGTTCATTAATTGCATTTGTTTGTACCCTCATTAAAGGCTGTGCAGATATCGGAGAGGAATGGGTTAGATACTAGTAAGAGGTTGGTCACCTTGCTTCTTTGCTTCGATTGTCTTCAATTCCTTTCGTAAGTGCTGTTAGAGAGAGTTCCTCACACATTGAAACGGGTAGGACTCTAAGGCATCAAGTGTTTCCCTGCTTCTTTCTGTCAAGGTCAGTGGGAGAAAATAATAATGTGGCAACATCAGTGCCTTTCCTTGAGAAGATCTCACAGCACTTCTTTTCAATGAGATTTGTGAGCAAGGAATTTCTCCCTTAGGCAACCAAGTTATCTCTTTCTTGGGAATTCCAATCTGTTAATCTCCTGGAGCTCCCCCAGCCATGTGTTCTGTTGAAAGCATGAGTGCAGTCTCATTGGGATCCTAGAAATAGAGAGCTGGGTTCTACCAGACAGAACCACCTAAGTAGTATAAAGAAAAGTTAGCATAAAGGGTGCACAGTCCCTCTGGTGTAATACTCTCATTAAAAACAAACACACACACGACGATAATAATAAAAAAATCATGGCACTTGGTTTAGAAGCTACATCGTTGTCTCCAACAGTGTAGCCTGTTTAGTTTCAGGTAGGTTATGTAATTTCTAGTGTGTTATCTTAGGGGGACAGCAATGTTACCTTGTTTGTTACCAATAGATGGCAGTGATCACTCAGTTTCCTGCAGGAGTAAAAATTGCAGAACAGAAGTCATGTGTCAGGAGATGGGTCGGAATTCAGGCAGATCCTTCTGTAAATCCTGGAGTTACTGTTATTATTATCATGCTTTTAACCAGAACATTACCATACTATCATACATTCCAGGATCAGGCAGCCTTTGGATTAAGGAACCCCCTCTTGATGCCTTCTGTGAAAGCGACAGCATGCCCCTGTGTCAGCCTACTGGACTGAGGCCTCCCCAGTGAGCCATTCAGCCCTTCTCAGGAGACAAGCAGATGGAGGTACTTCCTTTCCTACCATATATTGCACAGCTTGTAGGCATCTCTTCTCTGCAGCCTTCCCTTTCTGCTTACCAACGGGTGTCTCATGCTTAATGGGCAGCTACCAAGGGTGACTCAGCAGGCAGTCACTGCTCTCTTTGGGAAAGCTACACTTAAAAGCAGAGCTGATGGGCAATAAGCTCTGGGGGATGAGAAGGGGAAATTGAATGAATGAATGGGTTTGTGTCACTGGTGATGAAAAGTATCCCCTCACAGATTCAGAAGTTCTCCTTTCACTTCCTGTGAACAAACCAGAAATCATCTAGGATTGCTGTGCTGTCAGCGTGAAAGCAGCACCAGAGAAAAGCAAATCTTCAGCAAGTTGCCTTTCGTCTTTCTCTGATCCAGGTGCTACTTACTGGGCGTTGACTCCTCCATAGCTCTCAGCAGTGTGGATGTATTTTCCTGAGTGACTCAGAACAGTCATGCTCACACCTCACAAAGATCAACCAGCTCCTTGAAGGGGCCGAGTATGTAAGTGGTGAAATATGCAACACATTCAATTTTTTTTGCTTCCAGCACTTGCACAGCTTGAGACACCAAGTGATTTCAGCTCACATCTTGTCTCTGACAGCTGTGTCTTCCCCTACATATTTCAGTCAAAGAATCTCATAGCTTTGGTAAAGGAGATCACTGCTTTCTTTGCTTTAACTACTTCCACGGCCACTCTCAGTTAATTGCTTCCCACTGGCTTAAAGGAAAACGGACCCTTCCCAACCACTTCTCAAATCTTCAGGAGTATTTGAATTGATTAATCACTACAGATCCATTAAAGGACTTAGACATTTAACTCCTGCTCTAAATACCTTAGTGCAAACTCTAGATGCTCAAAATATCACACTTATCTGTCACCTAATCACGGTTCCATCTGTAGTCTGAAGGCACTTCTGTTTCTAGAAAGTCTTCTAAGTATTTGATGAGCAGCCAGGCACAGGTACTGCACCAAAGCCCCAGCAAGATTGACATATGAAGACTTCCCTTGCTGAGGCAACTCTCAGAACAGTGTTTACAAACACACACACCAAAGGAGGAGCAACAGTGGCAGAATATTTTGCATCTTTAGCACAATGGTTACAGATTTACCTGGAATGGAGAAAATCAAGGCTAATTCCCTTTTCTACCTGAGAACTGTTCAGACCATAGCTCTGAAGAGAATCTAACTCCAGGCCATATGAAGTTTTGAAATTCTCCAGCTGCTCCAATGTGTACAGCTGAAAATTCACAGGAACAGAGGCTGAGCCCACCCTTCCCATTCCCTAAAACGTTCCCAAGCCATTAACTCATTTTATCCTTCCCTTTGGTGCCTTTCCTTTCCCACCATCATTTGGATTGCATGAAAGTTTTCCTAACTACATGGTAGGTGTTATGGATATGAACACCATAAGAAAGTAGCTTCAGTACCAACTGAATTTCCACTTCATTTCTAGGACAACTGACTGAATTTGTATCTAGGACATTTTCTCTAGATGCAGAAATCTCCTCTGCTCAAAGGCTTCTTCAGACTGCAGCTGCAGTGCTCTAACTGACATGGACCAGTGCATAGGCGAGGACAACTAGTCCTTACTAATTTTGGTTACAGTATCTTAGGATGGGAACACCTGGGGGTTTTAAGACAGACCACACTAAGGATGAATGGATTCCTCACGTATCAAATAGTGTTAAGAACTCCCCACGTGAGACGGGACCTCTTTTGTGCTAGACACTTGCACAGGTAACAAGGTCTTGCCCAAAGGGATTCTCTATACATGACAGTAAAAAAAGAGGTGGAAGTGTTGCTATCTCTGTTTTACAGATGAGACACAAAGGTACAAAAAGATGACATGACTTGCTTACTCATACCCACAGGAGTAACGGATACGGATCCAACGTTCTTTGAAGTCACACCTCAGCATCCTAAAGATGCAATAATTCTTCTGGGCTTGTGAAGATGACCCTGCAGGAGATGCCCACTTCGAGTGAAATATATCCAAGTGAGGTCAGAGCCCCAGGCTACCTGCAAATGGCAGCTGCTGTGACTATGTAGAACATAGCTAGTGTGGGTCAACTGTCATGTGTCATGCAGAATCACAGAATGGTAGGGGTTGGAAGTCTGCCTATAGCACAACAGCTTGCAAAGACAGTATTTGATAAAAAAAGTCAGGGAATGGTCTGTAAGTACTATAAAGATGGGGGAATACAGAACTCATGGTCTCAAGTCTATCATCTTTAAGAGGATAACTGCAAGTCTGCAGTTATTTATAGATGAAAGGATGATCTTATGTCTGCACCATCTTTCAGGAAAATAAGAGCTCTTGGCTCAACTCTTACTGCTTGCCAGTAAAATTAGGAACTCTAACTTCTAGGAAGAAGTAAATCTTAACAGGAGGAGGTACTTAAGTACAAGCAGGCATGTACAAGTCACTGTACAGTAACCTAACTTTATGTTATGACTAGAAAAATACAGTGAACACAGAGTATTTGTGACATATATAAATAGTGGAGCAACCACCTGTTTGAAGTTTCATTATCCTGACTCTGTAAATTAATTGGTCATATTAAGGTTGACTTTCAGTGTTACTTTGGTGTGGCTGCAAGGTTTTATTTACATGAACCTCTTCAATTTAGGGGTACATGTGGTTTATGTTATTTCCCATATATGCCAGCCTAGCCTGGCTATGCTTAGCATAAGTAATAACTATATGGTACAAAAAGACCATGTATGGCAAAAGGAAAATGGCAAATAATCTGCTGTATCTTTCTCTTTAGGATGCTTCCAACATGAGATGCACAGCTGAACTGGGCAAAATCCCAACCCAAAACACAGAACGTGCAGCCACTCTCCCACTGTAGCATTTTCTCTGCCTTCCTACCTACCTTACCCTACACAACCAGTCAGGAAGCTTTTAGAAATGACTGTACCTATATTGCCTTGTTTCTCTTCATATATGTCTGTGTTTAATTTGGCATTAGATTTGTTTTCTGCTTTGAGTCTAAAGTATCAGCCTAGACTGTAGAAGAATAGATCATTTTTTTGGCATGTATTTCACTAGATTTTATTCCAGTGTAAAATTTAACTCGGCTGTGTCCCACACTTCCACAGCTGACTCAGTGCACGATGTCCATAAATGATATAATTTATGACACAGAACTTAATGCCACCAAGACAAGGTAGCAGGAAGTTTTCCCGGATCAGAATGACTTTATTTTCATGTGAGCCTGATAGGTATTAATAATTTCTCTTTGACTTTTTTAGAAAGCACAGACTTCTCACTCCTGATCTCCAGCTACGGCCTGCCTTGATTTCTTGAGTGTCCAGCCAGTGCCAGAAGATTTCCAGAACAACCATACTGCTGTTTATTTACGAGTTTCTTTGGTTTCTCAATCACTTCTGATTCAATTCAGAGTCATTATTGCTTACCTTAAACCTGCATGAGTTTTTCATTGCAGAAACATAAGAATTTACCTTTCTTTTTTCACCCCATCTGTCACAGTAGCTCTGAAACATTCAAGCACTTCATCTACTTGGTTTCCAAAGAATTTTGAGGTTGTATTGACTTGTAGGTCACTGTGCCAGATTCACTACTGTCCTCAAACGTAAGTCTGAAAGGAGTAAAGTCATTATGAATTTTTAATTCTTGGAAAAATAATGAAACATTTAATACTGAATTCCATACTGAGATCTACAACAGGCATATTTTATAATGAACTCAGGAATTAGATTCAGTCCATTCATAAAAAATACCAGTAAACTAAGAGTAACTGTTAAGTCCAGGTGTCAAACAATCTGTTGTTCTGCCCATAGCTTTCTTGATTCAGTGAGAGATGAACAGAGAGGAGACAGTAGCAGCCCGGCAATTATAACGTACATTTGGATTAGCAACAGTCTCCTAATTAGTGAGGCCCCATGCATAATGTGCAGACCTTTAAAAGAGAAAATCAACCCAGAGTAGTCAGTCACTGTCAGAAATGTATTTCAGTACCTGGTTGGTATCAGTCTTGGAAAAACAAACCATTCCATGGGTTTTAAAGATCAGAGCTCCGCTGCCCATTGATTTTCCTCTCTGTTTTAGAACAGATATTGCATTTGAGTTGGTAAAAGCTTAATTTTAGCCTTGAGTTAATACATGAGAGCTACTGTCTGTTACCAAATGCACTGGGAAGGAAGGGAGGGTGAGGTGAGACAAACCGACTCTGGTGCTGTCACCACTTGGCCACTCACCAGTCAGGATCATTTCCAGGTCACAGAGAGAAGTTGCAGTTGATGCTGACCTTGATAACTATAGGTGGTTTAGCTCCTTTGGTGGCCTTGTAAAGATTCCTTCTCTCTGGTGTGTCCCACTCACTGACGTAACTAGAAGAAAATTTACAGAAGGCTTGATCCTAGGTGTAAATCTGTTCATTACCACAGCCTTGCCTTTGAAAAGGAAAAAAAAATAAATCAAAGTCAACATTCCCTAAAGCAACAAATGCATTCTCATGCTTCATCCATAATTCACAACTGTTTTATAGGCTGCTCTGGAATAGTTATCGCAGTGATAACAAAGCCTTGTTGAATCACGACAGTAACACCTTTCTCTTCTGGTATCTGGCTAATTGGCTATCATGCTAATTAGAAAAAAATATTTTGTAAACCCCGAGCATTTTGTAACAACATGTAAGTATTAAAATACAACACAATCGCTCAGTAAACAGGAATTAAATCCTAGGAAAATAAACATGGTCTCAGGCATATAAATAAGGGCTACAAATTCAAAGTACTCTCTATTAAAACACAGTGCACAGTTCTAGCCCACAAAGTTTACAAAGGGTGAATGTAATCAAGTGCAAGCTACCAAAACAAGTTTCTCAGCTGAAAAAAGAATTCATCACCAGCTCTAAATAAATTTTGAAATTACTATAGCTAAGAGTTAACCAAGTTATTAAGAGTGTGAGCCACTGTGAAGAGATAAAAGGTGGCCAAACCAGGAATGCGACGGACACAGACCACATTGATATACAACTTGATGGCAAAAGAAAACGGTTTACATGGCTCACATACCAACATTCACTCGGGAAGCCAAATGTCCTAAATAGGATGCTGGGAGAAAAAGTAGTTCCCTAGTAGGCAGTATGTGTATTCCTCTGAGACACAGCATCCCAGATCCACTCAGTTTTGACCTCTGTCTCAGTCTGATCAAGAGGATGGTCAAGTCAGATAATCTTTGTTTCAGGAAGGAGCCAATGGGAAAATAAGCTTCATAACCCTCCTGGACACTTCTCTTGTGACTTTGTTTTCTAAAGGGCCCCATGGCAGCTCTTCTCAGCAGTTACCCATCACAGTCAGTAGAGACATGTAAAATTCAAGAGTAGGGAAGGCTTTACACCCATTTACCTACCCGTTTCACTGACCCTGAGACTTAGAGATAACACAAGCAGATGGTACCTAATGAAAGAAAGGCTCGATCTACCTTGGAAAGAAAGAGATCTGAAGCAACACCCAAGGGAGAAATGAGATTTGTGACAATGGAAACTACTTGAAGCTGGATTCACTGAGTGAACTTTTCTGTAAACCCCTTCATTTTCGATTTCATCAAAAGCTGTTAATGCAGCTCTAGTTTAAAGGTGACAATAATTCTAATTTACAGGTGTTTTACCGGATGAAGACCCCACAGTTCATGTAAATTATTGAAGTGGATATGGAACAAAGCAGTGAGGGACCAGTGTGTTATTCAAGGGGAGAAGCCTGGCTGTGGAGCATTTATCCACAAATTTAATCTCTCAAAGCTATAGCAACATGGCTACATTGTACTCCATACTTATTTTCATAAAATTGCCCATTTTCTCCAATTTTATTGTGGTTCCACTGCTGGTTTTAACACGTCTTGAAGGAATCCTATCAGCATTTTGTTTAGTACTATGATTAAGTTTGGACAGAGTATCTGTCTAGATTAATCCCTATAACATTTCAGCCAAGAGCATCCTCGACACGACCTAATTAGTGAACACATTTCCATGGGGTTGGAAAGCAGGCTTTCACTGATCCGATATTTGCAAAGGCAACAAAGATGCCCACTTGAGCAAAAGGAGACAAAGTATTTGAACAATTCTTTCACTTGCTGAAGATTTGATTATGTTTCCGTATTTTTTTGTTACAGGGCTTTGAGATCATTACCGTTTCTGTTGGCTGCTACACGCTGGGATGAGGACTCTCACTGTTGCCATATTCTTCCTCGGTCACGTGGTTGTGAGTGATTTGTTCGTCCCTAGACTTGTTCGTGGTGATATGAAACTGAAAGCTCTTCAACTGAAGTGTTTCTTTCCAGTGTTTCTGTTTCACTTTGGTGTTATTTGGGCTTGTCACTCACCAGACTGAGATGCACAACATGGAACAAGGAGGCTGGGTCAGTTGGTTTTGGTAAGTAGAACCAAGGTACCCCTGGAGGTGTGCCGAGTTTGTAAGTTTGAAGGTAAAAAGGATGTCAGATGCAAGATCTTTAGCCATATGCTCTAGCATGACTCATGGTCCAGATAGCATATCCCTTTCTGTAAGGTTACTTAGAGCACCTTTTACTGCTCTGAGTTTATCAGGACTGAAATTAATCAACCCATCTGAGGAATCCTCAAACTTGAAGACTCAAAATTTTCCTTTGAGGGTCTCCTGGGAATACAGTGCCTGTCCAATCAGCAGCAGGGACAACAGCATGTTTAATTCAGCTAAGAACTACCAAGCAAACTCCTTTGTTTCACCTAAAGGATGCCAGGGAGCTCTGACTACCTGACTGCTGCTGTGTGATCTTAAACTGCCACTCAGCCACTCTGTGACCCATTTTTTTTCTCTGAAAAAGGTAGTAGAATTGAGTAGCACCCTGAGATCCTCAGCTGAGATACTTTATATAGTTGTGCAGTGCTGGTATGCTCAGGCTAAATGGTAACTGCTGAAAGCCCAAAGCAATAGCTGAGCTCTCAGAGCCTGGTGCCTGCAGGAATCACACGAGTTCGAGGGAATAGTGTCAGTGTCTCCTCTGGACATAGCCTGCAGCTAGTAAATGCTTTCCCTTCCATTAGCACAGATGAAAGCAGAGTGATCTTACACCTTGCAGGCACAACACATAAAAGACTGCCTTCCCCATCACCCTTTCATTACAGACCATATTGCTACTCTCCAACTTGCCTGATGTATGGGTTGATGGTCCAGCGTTGGCACCATGGGAATCGTGTTCTCCACTGGCTGATTTTAGAGGTGATCACTGTTACTCTTTCTGCTTGCAGTTCTCAAGCTCCCTCTTATTGTAGGAAAGTAGAGCTGGAAGCAATTATCACGTAACACCTAGTTACTATCTAGTTATTATCTAGTAACATCTCTCACCCTTCTCCAAAACACACCACTGGCGTTTCTGACAGATGCTTGTCCAGACTATTCTGAAGAGCCTGCAGTGACAGGAGACTCTCTCATCTCTAGAAGCAAACTACTTCAACGCTCTAAGAACATTTTCTTTGCATATATTTTTTTGTCACACATAATTTACTTCCACCCATTATTCCTAGTCCCACAGAAAACAGGGTGAATGTGCTAATTCTTCACATCTACCTTTAACATAGAAACTCTCATCAAATCTTCCTCAAACCTTCACTTCCCTTAAGTAACACCCACCTTTGGGGAAGACTAGTGACTGTGCTGGTTATTTGTTTTCTGAGGGTCAGTGGCATAGTCAGAGCCCAGGAAAAACTGTCTATGTTTTTGTTGGTTTATACTGCAAGAGAATTGCCTGCCCATTAGTCCAGGCTTAGCTCTGGTTATGGTTGGTACAACAACAGAGCCTGCATCATTTCCTGAAATAGATTGTTATTTTAAATGTTAAAGGCAAAAGTTATTGTCTGGAAATATTAAATCATATCACTAAGAATTACCTAACCCTTGAACCAGATTTTAAACTGTGATTCACTGAAGACATCAATCAATGATAGAAATAAGCATTTTTCCAGGAAGGCAGAAGCTCCTTAATAGAAGACTAAGGCAAATAAAAAAAGATCCATCTCTTAAATCATAGTCCACCTTACAGAAAAGCCAAGAATTTATAACATTTCTGCATTACTGAAATTGCTTATTAGAGTCCTTGGAGAATTTCCCTTAGGACTTTTGAAACATTCAGATTGAGAAAGGAACAGGAAGAAAACTACTCTTGATTTTCATCTTGTGTTATTTAACTTGAAAGCAAAGATAAAGCAAGGCAGAGAATTCAGCTGGAGGCATTATCTTTTGGAGGATGGATTTACTTGAAATATTCTGACACCAGCAGTTAAGAAAGAAAAAAAAAAAAAGGCAGGGGGACGACAACACGACTCTTACTGTGAAATCATCATCATTTTCACAGATACAGGACTCTTCTTAGTGCTGCTTTGCCTTATTTTAGCAAATCTGAGGCCAGCTTCATGAAGAGGTACACTGAAAGGGTTCATCTGAAAAATAGGTGTCTCAAAATCCCCTTCCTTCTCCTTCCCTCTTCTCTCCAAACCATATCAGATGTCAACCCCAAGCACGACTCTTTCAGTACATGTCCATCTACAGACCATACCCTTGGGTAGCAAACAGATATGAAGAAAAGCAGTTCATTCTCTCAGTTATATGCTGAAAAAAAAAAAAACCCAACCTAAAAACACAGTGCTCTCTCCAGAAAGCTCCAACTGACAGATCTGTCCCTATAAGAGGGAAGGGATTGAGGTTTCCCCATTCAAATGATATCTTCCTGTTCTTGTAAGCCAAGTGAAATGAAAGATGACCATCACTGTGTAGATGGTGTACTACCCACAGAAGATGGATTTTCTCTCTTTCACTTACTTAATACACAGAAGTCCACAGAGAAAGGTGATCTGATCACAATAATAAATTTTACAGCTCTTTTGCTCTGATGTTCTGCCTGAGAATTGTAAATCACTTTTAAAATAGAAGCTTATCAGAGGAGAAAAGGCAGCTCCCATTGGTGCCTCTCTGCGAGCTGACAGATTATGAAATAGCCTCATGGCCCAAATGTGTGTAATCTGTCTGGAAAAGGCGTTTTGTCGCATGGTATAAATTTCTCCTGGATAACCTGTAAGAAAGGCTAAAACCCCTTAATTCCTCAGGGAACTTCTTAAGCCTACTCGGGCAGGAGAGAGGTGTGACTTTCCTCCTCCATCATCTTACACTACTTATGAAGCAGCCCAAACTCTTTCTAAAGACCATATCGATCCACCAGGATGCTGCTTCCTTTTCCTGAGACAAAGTGAGGAACTAACTGGGTGCCCCCACCTTCCCAAGCCCTGCTGGGAGGCAGAAGCTAACAACTCTTGCAAGCCTCGCTCTTCAGTGGCTGTGAAAACAGCAGCATAGCAGCAGGCTCAGCTCACACCGCTGGGGTTTTAGGTCCTTAAGAACAGTTTCCAACCTCCTTTTCCTTCTGCTTCTTTCCCACATCTTGCTTTGCAACTGAAATGTGCTCCTGGGAAGGAGGTGCAGAGGCCGTGTCTCCAGGGGTCCCCTAAGACCCACGTCCTCCACTTGCAGCTGAGCCCTCAGCCCAGTGCTGGGCCAAGTGTGCAAACCCCTGTGTACTAACTGTAATTAACACATGATAACACATTGTCATTAGCTGTATTAACACGGGTACTGACCCTGCTGTAAGTGGCTGAGCTGATGTCACCTGACCTGTTGATACTACCTCTATAGGTACCTGCCACAACTGGCATCTTCATCTTCAGCATGTCACTTATTTGTCCTGACAACCTGAAACTTTAGCTCAGAAATGAAATGTGAAATATACGTCATAAAAAAAAATGGAATAGAGATTGATAACAACATAATATAGAGGTCCCTTCCAACCCCTAACCTTCTATGACATGATTATTTTGAAATATTTTGCATCAGTGGATTTAGATTGAATTATTGACCTGCTATTGAACTATGGGTCTATTATTATTGGTACTTTCTGAAAACTCTAAGCAGCTAACATCTGGAAAGGCATTTTCTTACAAGTCTGTTTATATCACAGAGTACTAGCTGCGAAAAGCTGGAAAGAAACTACTACACTCATAAACAGGAGTGATCAAAAGAAGCTAAATTTTCTCTTCTAGTCTAACCTGCACAATACCTGAGATCAATACCTCAGGCCAAAGTGTTCATGGATGGTTTTGTAAAGGTGGACAACAGAAGTTATGTTTAGATACCTGCAACCAAGCAAAATGTTCAAACTTAGAAAGAGGAAGAGAATTGATGTCAGTATTTAGGTACCCAAGTTTGCAATTCTGGGGCTTTAACTATTGTATTATATCCTACTATTGTAGGAGAAAAAAACCCCAGTAATACACTCACCAAATTTCCCCTCAAAATGAGTGAAGTATCTTCAATCATTACAAGTTCTGAAACATTTTCCTGTCTTTGGTATTTGGCAAATGATACACAATACATAGTAAATAAGGATACTACTTGGATTTTTTTTCTTTACATTATAAAGGTACCAGCTATAACAGGGAGAAACAGGTATGACAGACATTCTATAGATACCTAGAATGTGTAATCCCCCTCCTCAAAAAGCTGGAGTGCTTCATTTATATAATAAAAATATATACAGAAAATATCTAACTAACAAATATAATTTCCTTTCCTCCCTAAATTAATCTATTTTAATTCACAGAAATGAAAAAATTGCCAGTGCAAGAATGAAGGTGTAAATAAACTCAGATCTGGAAAGCAGTCTATATCCCCATAATACAGACTAGTTCTGGAGGCTAACCCTGATGGCACTGTAATTTCTGCCCAAGGATAAGCTCATGAAAACATTTTTCAAGAGAACAGTTCTTTTCAAGCCACAGTGGTCCCTTTTTGCGTGGCAGATTCTATTTTCTGTGACTAACAAGTTAATTCAATTGCAAAGACTCATTCAGCAGAACTAAATATTACAACTCAGCTTGCACTACGAGCTGCTAAGAAACACTTCAGCACGACAGCCAAAAGTTTCTAAGTCCATCATCCAAAACTCAATTGTGTAACATAGGGACAGACGCTGGTTGCGAGTGTACCCCTCTCTCACCTGCTGACTCACGTCATTGACTCATTTTAATGACTCATTGTGATGAGTCCAGCAACATAAATTCAGTTTGTCAGCAATATACAGGTATCAGCTAAACACTCCAGAGAGAATCAAACAACGTAAGCGGAGAGAATTAAATTATTTTTTTTTTCAAAGTAATAGCCTTGAATAAAACACATAAAATCAATTTGTTTACAATACCTCTAATGTGCTGGTGGCATTCCCCCCAGAAGAAAGGGGCTATTCGCTCATGAATGGTGTTTTGCAGCATTGTTCTTGTGTTTCTGCTGAGCTTGATTGATGAAGGCAACGCTCTGAAATGTCTAGGCCACCACTGATTAGCTACTGTGACTCTCAGCATGTAGTTTCAAAGCATTTCTTAGAGCTGATGTGTTCACACTAGTACGCTCTCCCTCAGCTGATTATACTAATTGCCCTCTCCCTTCGGGAGTGAGATGGTGAGGCAGAGTGGAAGAAGAAATCACCACCCATCTCCACCCTCTGCAGGCTCTCTGTGGAAGCTGCCAGACAAACACCCATTCTTCTTGAGCTGCCTAAGTCTGCAGCACCCCGTTTCGCTAAAGGGTCAGTAAAACCCCAGACCAGTCTGTATCACCCTTTCCTACTGGAGCTGAGAACTGGGAGAAGATGGGAAATGTTTCAGTTGCAAAAACCCCCAAACACCCTGGAAGTCAAGATCTATTCTCTTTGAAGGTTTAGGAGCAATCGTCACGCGCAATGGGAAATTCAAGGCTTTCTTGGCGGATGATCTGACAACCTTTGCCTGACACTGGTTTCCCTGGGTAGACATAAACTCCGCCCATCTCCTTGCTGCCAAGAGCCTTACAGAATCAAAGCGCGTTTGCCTGGAAGTCCTGACGACACGAGTGATGTGCCATTGCACTGGTTGCCCCAGGATTGACTCTCGAGTAGAAGTGAGACATCTGATGAGCATATGGCTGTAGTCATCTTCACAGACACTCATCTGATCAATGCCAGAAAAGCAATAGATCAGAGGGGGGAAAAAACCACAACACTTTATTTCAATTTACTGTTCATGCAAATTATTTTTTTTTTTTTTAAAGGATACTAAAGGAAGAGAAAAATGTTTCCTCTTTCAATTGATCAGTACTGAATTGTTTCCAGGTACTGTGGCACCTGATTGAGGACCTGAGAAAAATTACTGTAGGTACTCAGTTTTCACCTCTATTATTCACAGATGCTTTCACACTGAAAACACTGTTGAATCTGCTACTGCCAGACGAGCAGTTGATTTCCAACCCCCATAGTATCACTACAACTTGAGTGAGAAGATATTTAAGGTACTGTTGCAACTGCAGCTTTGGAGGGTGGTGCTGGTGGGGGTTTGGTTGGTTGGTTGAACTTTATACAGGACCACAGGCTTTTAGCTGGTGGAAAGCTTGTGAAAAGCTGGAGTAACAACTAATAATTTTTGAACTGTTCTGTGCCAAATAATTATTCTTGCAAAACTCCACCTCCTCAAGCTAAGAAAGTGGGAATGGCCATGTGGTTCAGACAAAGGTCTTAAGCTCAGGTTGCCTGCTCTGACTAGTTCTCACATGGCCAGTAACAAAAGCAAAGGAAAGGAGTTCAAGTGTGAACAGAGTCAGTCCTCAGTTTTCAGCACCCTGAGGTTTAGAGACCTCCTGAGCCAGCAGTTATACTGGTACCTTCACATACAGGTAGAATTTACTGCAGTGAGCAGCACAATTTTATTATTTGTGGAAAACAAACAAACAAAAAATCCCAACTAAACAAGCAAAAAAAAATCCCACACAGACAAAACCCCCCAAAAAACCAACAAAACCAAATCAAAACACCCAGACAAAACCCAAACCAACCCAAAACTCAAAAAACACTCCCCCAAATAATCACAGTCTTTTACTTTACAGTTGCTGCCTATTCATTCCACTTCTTTGCCTCACTTTTTATATCAAGAAAACCAGTGAATAATCTCTCCCTGTCTACAGCAGCCTTTGAGAGAGGCTGTTGCCCGCCACAGGCACATCACAACTGGGCACTAAAGAGACACCCACCTGGTGGGTAACAGCAGCTTGCAAAGCAATCAGCAGTGCAGAGCACTTACCTTCCTCTGACAGGCATGACCAGTGTTTCAGACACAAGTGGGTTGTTGAGAATAGCTTTCTCCAGCTCTGCAAGAGTCCAAAAATTATTTAAAACAACCTGACGTTCCAAAAAACCAGTTTTGGATATCCCAGGTGCCCACGTGAGATCCTTTGAAAGAGGAAGAAGCACTGGCAGGTGTTTAACTGGCCCTGTAGCTGCAACTATTATACAAAAATAAAGAGCAGAAGCTTAGTGGTGGTTGGAAATGGAGATCAGAGAGAGCCCTGGGTGGGGCAGGAGTGTGTGTGGATGTGAGACAGAGTGCTCTGACCATCCCAGATGGTGTTTCACCCAACCTCCTCATCAGTCACCTCAGCATCATCCCAGGGAGTGCAGGTGGGTGGCACAGCTTGGTGGGTGTCACGCTGGCTTCAGATGGGTCTCGCTGCTGCTGCTGCACCCCACCCCTGTCTCTCTCTCTGGTTTTAATAATGCTCTAGGAAGTGTGGGCTTTGATACACTTAAATGAACAATCCCTTTCAACCACCGAGAAGCACGGCACGCCTGGGCTGTGCAGTAACACAGAAATGGAGCTGGCTGCATCAGGGTGAAGGTTTAAGCACTTACCAGTAACTTATCAGGCACCAGGTCACTTGTTCACCACTGACCAGTGGGCAGTGAGGAAGGAGGAGGGCAGGAGATGCAGGAGTGAGGTCTCTCTAATCCCAAACTCCAGGACACATTAAATGATGTCCTCACATAAAGATAATCAGACTAAGCACAAGTAAAATGAACACCTACCAGTTTATGCCTCTGTCTCACATGGACATTCAGGCTGTCAGGGTTTCAGTGTGAAAAAGTCTTGATATACCTGTGGCATCAGAGACGCTGGTTTTCACCCCAATGAGCCAGAAAACCCTTACTCTGCCTTGGGAAGTTTCTCTGAACTTACTCTGCAGTGTTTCTCAGTTATACACGTTCCTCCTGCCACAGGCAGCCCTTGACTGATACCAGCATCAGAGACAACACCAAACAGAGAAAGTCTAAGAGATACCCTGAGAATGATCAAATATGAAAATAAAACCTCAATCATATGAAGCGAGATTCAAAAAGTAGCCTGAAAAGGAGAGGAACACTTGGTGCTGAGATGCATCCAAAATATTGCAGAAATAAGCAGTGTTCCAGAGAATGTAGACAAGAAATTTCTGTGCTGCTTCCCAGTTAGCGCCAGAATAAAGTAGATTTCCAAAGCTGTTTCCACAGGGGGTGCAGTGAATGTCTGGATAACGTACTGCCACGAAAACTGTGAGGGTCAAGAGATCTGCAGAGTTTGAAGAGAGGGTGGTCGTTTCTTTGGTCGACAGGAACATCCACGGTATCATAACCGTTCCAACTGATTCAGTGCAAATTCAGACAGAGCCTTCAGGATAGAAGCCAATTTCAAATGATTACAACTCAGAATAAGCCTTCAAATGTCTGTGGAGGAGCAAAGGCCACATAATCTCATTTTCGTCTGAAGATTATGACACTAATCATTGCTGGAGACATGGTATGGGATTAGGTGGGGTTTGGACCTAATCCAGGATGGTATTTCCTATGTGCCTGCTCAGTTCTACTTTTAGCTTTTCTTCTACCTCCCTTCAAGGTGCCCAGAAGCAAAACGACTGTTGCCTGGATTGGTTTTACCTTGCAGCCTTGAGACTAAAAAGCTCTCAAAGACACCCAAAGACACTGTGCTTCATATAAGGACTCAGAAATTAATCCTCATCTCCAAGGAAGAAATGCTATCAAAATACCTCCCAATTTCCATCGTTTTGAGCACTGCAAAGGAAGAAGCAAACATTCAGGGAAAGCACAGAAGGGAGTAAAAGTTTTTAGAAGTTCAACTGTGTTGTCTGAAGTGTAGTTTTCTATTTGATCATTGCTTCTCAACTTTGCATTTTTTCATGCTGGACTCAGATGGAAAGGGCAGAGACCTCTAGCCAGTTTTTGCAGAGTCAAGAAGATTGTTTGGAAATGCATCAGGATTTGAGAAATCTGGGGAGATCCAGGACAAGCTATTCCAAGCATTCCAGTACTACAAGTCAGATCCCAAAGCAGCACTTCATAGCCACAAAAAAACATAAGAACTTTTAAAAAATAATTATCTTTCAATCTATCTGCGTTCCGAAATTAGAGTATTTAGTCAAGTTATTTTTCCAAGTTTACACATAAAGCATTAAATTCCATGGTTCAAGGATTTAAAAAAAAGTCATGAGATTGTAAGGGCTGGGAGCTCTCAGTTCTAATGCCACTACAAAACAGCCAGAATGCCAGCCCTTTCTTTCTTTTTTTTTTTTTTCCTCTGCTCTGATCAAGCTGTGAAAAAAAATGAGAAAACAGGGCAAAGTCCTGACATCAAATAAAAAACTGCTATTTGATCTCCTGGAGGGCCAGACTTTCATCTCGTGAATTGTTATAACATGGCCAAGAATTATACCCAGCTATTGTTCCACTAATCCAACACCCCCCTTGAGAGCAAACCCAAGAGATTCAGTATCAATCAGCATCTAGAACTATGAAAGGATTCCTGGGAAACCCCGAAGTCATCAACTCTGTTATAAATAAGGAATGTGATTAAAGAAAACAAAAGCATAAGCAAGCCCTCACAATATTGTACTTTTCTTCCTGGAGCTTTTCTTTATTGTTCCAAATTAAACAGTTCACATGAGAGAGATAGATATATATATATATATATTTTTTTTTTTCTTTCTTCCTGCTTTCCAGGCCCTGTTTGGAAGCACATATTGCATCTGTCTTCTCTTCCAATTTCCTTACTGCCTCTGGAGCTGCTGAAGACTCATCTTCACCTTTCTGCTATTTCCTGCCTGCTAGTACACTTCACACATCTGGTTTTCCAGAGTAACAGATGTTGTTGCTCAAGACAGACAACAGTCTGTATGTTTAGGCTAGGAAGTGCAGAAAAACCATTTACAGCTAGTTTCTGCTTTTTCTCAGGAGAAGTTTTGACAATATAGATTCTGTAAATAACGTGTGTTGCCAGTGCACGTGCCCAGGGTTCGTGAGGAATCCGAACTGCGATGCACCCAGATCATTCCTGCTGCTCAAGAGGACAAAAGCGAGTAACTTTCTCCTATATTAAGAAGTTAAGGCTTTAGCCCTCAAGTCCTCATTAATTTTATGCAATTAAATCCATGACAATTCTTTGCTTTTGAACAAGGTATTAACACATGACACATTGATGCGTACTCATTGCATTGGCACAGCTCTGCTCTATTCTTTTGCCTTGTGGTTTCAGCCCCTGCTGCTCACCAACATCCTGCACCGTTTAGCAGCAAACTATCTCCAAACAGAGGCAGAGAAAATAGATTTCAACTGACTTCTAGCAACCCAGCCAGAAGTACTCGGCAATTATAATTCTGCTTACGATTATTTCCCTTAATGACTGTTATTTTCATGTATTAAACGTTTCCTTTCCTGAGATTTCAATACCATTGCAACTTAACCCACGTCTTTAATGAAAGCTGAGGTTTGGTCTGCACGTGCTTGCAGTACAGCTGGGACCTTACATGGCTTTGTAGATGAGTTCAGAAGTTCTGCTATGGTGATCTGACTGTGCTAGAAGTTGACACAGGCATTGCCACTCACCCAGGACCCAGCAGCTTCCCTCTCCCATTTAAAAATGTGCATCTGATATGGAACATGGCTGAGGAAGCAAATGCATCTCCAGTCCCCTTTTTTTTATTTGTTTTATTTGGGTTTTCTGATTTAATAGTATTTTTCCTTTAGTTTTAACTGTGAAAACTATAGCTGCTGCTCTATAGCCATACATATAAAATGTATAAATCCTCATCAAATTCATGGGATTATAGAAGTGCTGGCTTGAAGTCACCTCTAGAGGCCATCCAGTCCAGCCCCCTGACTGAGTGGGAGGACCAGCTCCAGCACTAGAGCAGGTCAGCCATGGCTTTGTCCAGCAGAGGCCTGAAATCCTCCGAGAGCACCAGTCCCAGCTTTCTGGCAACCTACTCCAGAGCTGCACCACCCTCCTAGCCAAGAAAGGCCACTGTGAATTTCCCAAGTTGCAGTTTCTCCCATGTTTTACCACCTTTCACCATCCAAAAAAGCCTGGCTTTACTGTGCTCCTAACTCCCCATCAAGTATCTGAGGCCACCACCACGTCCCCCCTTAGCCTGCCCCCCAGTATTGCACGCTGCCAGCAGCAACCCCCCATTGCCATAGTCCCTTAGCCCCTCCCCACAAGTCAGGCCCCTCTGATTATCATGGTACCTCTCTGTTAGACTCATCTCCAGTCCAACATCCTCCTCGAACATAGGACACAGCAGCCCCTGCAGTGCCAAGCACCGAGAATAAAACCTTCCCGCTGGCCATGCTTCTGCCGAGATAGCCCAGCATGGATTTTGCCTTACCCATGATGAGGGATCACTGTTGACTCACATTCGTCTGATTTCTGCCGTGACACCTTGTCCTTTTTTATCAGAATTGCTATTCAGGTCGTCAGGCCACAGACTGTGCTGATGCATGGAGTTACAGCTCTGGGAGAGCAGAGATTTGAACATCTCCCCGATGAAACATGAGGGGTTTATCTTAACCCCAATTTCACTTTTCTCAAGGTCCATCCTCACTCAGGGTCATCCAGAAATCTGCCGAGGGTATGCTCTGTCTCACCATGTCAGGTACATCATTCATGATCTTCCAGGAGTGGGGGTGAGGCAGCTTAAAGCTCTGTAGTCCTGTTCACCTTTCCCACCCACTTTCCATACTCTACCAGTTGCTCTCAGTAATGGGTCTTCCTCTTCTGCACAAACCGTGATAGGGTTGGTTTTCCTGCAAAGACTAAGGGGCAAGGAGGAAGGAAAAACCCAAAAAGTATTGAGTACTTGGTCTTCTTGGTATCCTCTCTCCCTCAGTTGTCTCCCATTGTTCATCTCCCATTTTCTCTCAGTTTCTCTGTGAGCAAACTTGTAAAATGTTTTCTTTGTGCCCCTTCATGCCCTTGGCTCCAGCTGGGCTTTGGCCTTCCCCATTTCCTATCTACACACAGTATAGATCACATTGCACCTTGGCAGCCTGTCAGCAGTTCCCCTTTTTACACGCTCCCCTTTTGCATGTCAGTTCATCCAAAAGCTCCTTGCTTGGCCAAGTAGACCTTTTGCCAGAATTATCTGTCCTCCTGTAAAATGGAACTATTTGCTCCTGAGCTTTCAGGGCATTTTCTTTGAAAGTCAGCTGCACAGCAGCTTCTCAGCAGATTTTTGCCTGGCTATCCCCTAAAAAAGCCAAAGTTTGCTCTCTTCTAGTGCATATTGGAAGGGCAGAGAGATTGCTCCTGCCTTTGTGCTGTCTTTCCATAACATTTCTCAAGTTCCGTGTTGACAGAGAAGTTCCTATCATAGCACCGTGCTCCATTTGCTGCTTTACACGTGTATCTTTCCTTTTACTTATCTTTCTTCTACAACAGAAATGCCATTATTCCTTCTCCCCAGTAAATTGGAGACTTTTTTCATGCTGTAGCCTTGACTCTTCACACAGTATTATGTGGAACTGCCCTCAAGTTCTATAGAAAAATAGGATAAACTGCTCTTAATGTGAATATTCCCTCACTGGTACTTTATGTAACAGTTACTAAGGACAAAATACTGAGACATTTATTACTTGGAGAGGTGCAGTACTTCCTGTAGTGACCAGCTCAAGCTCCTTAATATTCCGTAGTGTGGGATGCTGGATGTCTGGAAATCCTGAGTTCCAGACACAGTGTCACTGAGCATCAAGGGGCACAACTGCCCATAAAACAATGGATAGCACAGCGTGTACATCCCTGGTACCGTGGATTCCCTCTGCAATGCAGTGCAGGCTCTGTACCCTAAGCCCAGAACATCAGGAGTATGCATTCAGGCATTGGAAGACATCACTCACTCTTCCACTCCAGATACGTCCTGGCTGCTTTTTGGACCACACTGCACATTAAACAGAAGATTTTATTATATGATCTACAGACATAGTCCAGCTGTCTCTTAAGTAGAGATGTTAAAATAATATAAACAATAGAAATGTAGTGAAATGCTCTTTAAGATTTCCTTAGAAGTAAATGTCTATGATCCCCTAATTTAGTTATCTCATTTTCCTAGAACTTGCCTGCTTGCCATTAGAACTTGTGTGCACTTGGAAAAAACTAAGTGTTTGCCCACTTGGGTTTGTTCAAGAGCTATAATAAGAAGTTCCTGAATCTCCGTACTCCTTCTGTGGAAAAGGTGTCACAGCACTCAGCTGAAAATAAACATATTTCTAGGTAGTTGGGGGTTTTTCCCCTGTATAGAAACTGGTTGATTTTCTAATGCTCACATTTTGAAGGCTGTAAGCTTTTTCCCGTAATACATTTTGCAAAATATTCCCCTCACCTCTGACGTCTCTAACTCATTCTGCTACGTATCCACTTTAAAGAATACTCTTCCCAATTTACACAGGAACCCAGAATGCTCAGGGTTGAAGGGACCTCTGGAGATCATCGAGTCCAACCCCCCCACCAGAGCAGGACCCCCAGATTAGGTCACGATTAAACCTTGCTATTCTCCTGCATTTATTCTTAGGGCTCCTTTCTGCTGTGTGTTAATTTCTGCAGAGCTGCTGCAGCACTGCTTTTTATTGTTACCCTTATTTGGGTAATATTCCTTCCCATTTCACTTGCCTATCCCTCCCAGTTTCAAGAAGGGACACAAAGGCTGAGAAAGGTACACGACTATGACCAAATCTAGGCACAGGTTTCACTGTGGCAGCTCCAAATACTTAATATTTTCTATTTTAAATCAGCTCGGTGCAGAAACAGTTTAAAGTGGCCTCAAAACCAGATTGCATTTAACTAACTCATATTTGCTTACGAGGACTATTGCTATTCTAGGAGGGAGTTGCTTTTGAGCTATAAACCCATAATATGACAAAGCCATATTCAATATATACAACACACCCACGTGTTACTAATCTCTAATGACATCACAATGATGAACAAACTTAAACGTCAGACAGGGAGCACATGGAAATCCATTATGCCATCCTCTGAAAGCATCCTCACGCTTCTAGCAGCGTAAAACCCGCACCTTTCACCTCAAAATGATAACAAAATGGAAACTCAACACTGCCCTCCACCTACAGACTCTGCTCCGAGCCGAGCCCAGACCTGCTGTGTCCCAGTGCAGATTCCCAGTATAACAAAGTGCTATATTACTCAAAGGTTTGGGTTTAAATGTGGGCTATGTCTGCGCTACGACGCGCTTCACAGCTGGGATGCACTTGTTTCTAATGTGATAAAACTATCAAAGCTGAAAGGTCCTCGCAGACAGTTTACATTTTGTGATGACATTCCCTTGAATCTGAAATGTTGCTGTCGTCTTTGTTTGCGGGCTTAGAGCTCTCCTCTGGGAATGGAAACATTAGCTACTGATGAAAATATTCCTGAACTCTTTGTCATGCTGTTTTTATGGGAGGAAATTCCATCTATATCATGATCGTGAACTGACAAGTAAACTAATCTTTGCTCTTATGTATTAGTCATATTTTCCCTTATGTTCTTCGTAGAGCAAGAGGCACATGCGTATTTAATTTAATTCTGTATAAATATTCAGCAGGGCCTCTCTCCTATCACCTTGATAGCTCATTTGGGCTAATAGCATTTAGCCCTCGAGCCAGAAAAACAACAGATTTTTTACACTTAATACAGCAGCACATGACGTTTATCAGCACCGAGCCTTGCAGAAGTGGATGCTAGTTTAAAAATAACTAACCCTAAATCTGCACATCTTGTTGAGGAACCGGCCAGTGACGGCAAGGATCTCCACTTTCTTCTTCACTTACAGTATTCATCCATTTACCTGCAGATTTTACTTGCTGTTGTGTGCCAGCACTATTCAAAGAAGCTTTCAAGCACCGATGCACTTGAAGTCTCCAGTTGGCACCTCAGTTGCTTTTCTGTACGTTGTTAGATGGCTGACAGCAGAGCGTGGAGCATGGATAGATCCTGCTATGATGGTGGTTGTTACTATTCAGAACAACTTTGTGACACAAGACAAAGACAACAAAACCCCTCTGACATGATTAGTGCCCTCAGAACAGTAGCTGCATCTTTCTGAAGGGATATTTGGTGGGTCCAGCTCACCAAAAACCTCTGAGGAATTTTTGGATCTGTTTTGCCTTTTATACACTGCAGGGGGAACTTCTCATTGTTATCTTCATCGACAGGACATGTTTCTGCATTACTATTCATGCAACATTTGTCACTAAGGGTTCATGGCAAGCACCTTTGCCACACGTTGCTGCAGTTTTCCTAGGAAATGATGGAAGGGAAGCTTCTCACCTGGATCACCTTCTCACCTGGTTTGCCTCTTTATTAGAGGCTACGTCACCTGACCCCTCAAAATACAACAGCTAACAGGGATAGGAGAGGGAAGAGTCATGACTATGCAGCTACACTAATTGCATGTTGGATGGGGCACAGAGAAGCAGCCTCGAAGCTCTGTGCATGAACATGAAATCCCTGGCTCTGCTCCTGCTTACCATTGCCAGTGTTTCCATCATTCTGTTAGGACAGACAGACCAGTTCTCAAACAGCCATGGAACTGGAGGCCAACCGAGTTCCTCTTTCCCACCTGTACTATTTATACACAAGATTTTCAGGAAAAGTGTATTGCACACTATTTCTGACCCAAACATATGCTTGCAAGGCAGCCCACGATCAGCTACAGCTTGGGTAATACAGCAGGATGTAGGAAGGAAAGAATTCTCACGTAAGCTCCAGCATCCCTGGTGCTGTAATACCAACTGAATCTGCCCTACGAGCCCATGATGGGAAGTTCAGAGTTATCAAAAGCGAGTTCAGCCATCCAAGGAAGGCAGCTGATTTCCATGATTACCTATTCTGCTCCTTGATGTCTTTCTTACGTGGGAAGATGCTCTTGCTGTTGAACTTTACCTCACTGGAATGTGTTTTGCAAATGGTTTAATAAGTTATGACCCTACTTGTCTATGCAATGCAGTTCCTCAAATACTTGGGCCGTGCTCCTCGTCTCTCAGCTGTTTAAGCTGCAAATTCCAGAATGCCTGGGATGTTTAGGAAAAATGGAAGTTTATACCTTGCTAAATAAGGCTGTTGATACAAATTCTCTGTGACAAACTCTCTGGCTGCATTGATATCTGAGAGAACCTTATTGTTTTGGTATTTTTGTTTTATTTCGTTGGTGGTGGTGTGTGTGTGGTGTTTGGTTTTTTAGAGCTGCAGGCTGCACTGGAAGTTTTCCACCTCACACAGCAGGAGCTGTCACAGGAGACATAACCTGCTTGCAGATCTCTCCACATCTGGCAGCTGCAGCAGCTGAAGAGACACTCAACAGTGGAAAAGTGCTGTGCCTCTTGCTTAACTGCTGCTGCCCACCATGAGCATCATGTCCTGCTTTGGCACGTATCCTAAGGTGGGGGGAGCCTTGCCAATCAGCAGCTATCAAGGGGCCTCTGCCTCCCAGAACAGCTGTCAGAGGGAAATCACCTGTATTTGAATGAATCCAGCTATCACCTGTACCATCAAAATACTGAAGTTATTATTTTACTTAACAAAACCAGACCAGAGAAAGTTCAAAAGGCTAAGAGTGGCTTCAAATCAAGTTGGGTAAAACGAACCCAAACCAAACAGCCACGCAACAAACGCAACGTCTCATGCCCATCACATTTCAAGGCCAGCCTAAAGAGACTGTTAAATACTGGTTCCCATTTCTGTGGGGTTTAGGAGAACTAAAACAAACAACTGCTGCCAAAACAACTGTGGAAGTGCTACCCTCCCCCTCTGTGCAGGTTTAAATCACAAGTATGGGTAACAGGAGACCTGAAGGTGGCTCTTTCTGGTACCTGAGGAAGCCTGAACGATATTGGTTTTATATAAACTACTTATTTACTGCAAACGACCAAGCATTCCTTTGAGAAGAAACACCATCACAGACCAGAAGCTGACAAGCACATCAAATACCTCAAGGTGTATATACCTTGGCCATGAAGAAGCCTGGATATGTCCGGTGGTTGACCAGTTTTGGCTGGGGGCAGAAGGGGGGCACACCTCCCCCCCTCCCTCCCCAGCTTAATATAAGCAGCCACAAAGTCCTGCTTATGCTGGTTAAGCCATTAAACTCCAAACCAGGGGGGAAAAGCAATATTCCTGCCCCTGCTTGAGGAGATCTGACACCACCTCTTCCACCATCACATATCTAGCAAGACTTGGAGGGAATGGTCTCCTGGGAGCTTTGTCAATCACCTTTGTGTGTCCTGCTGTGCACTGACACCCATAATCACCTTTTATCAGTATTTAACTTGCTCACCACACTGGTTTTGAATGTAACAGAGACTAATGTTCCAGCCAAACCACCACGTATTTCTAAAGATCCTGCTCCAGCAGGATGTCTGCACATACAGCACACCGCCAACAACCTCAGCCGTGTTCCCTTGGTACAGAGCACTCAGCCAATGCCAAGCTGCCCCAGAGATTGTTCGATACCCACCCTCAGGATGGCCTCCTGCTTAGGGGTTTCTACTCACGGAGCTGAAGATGGGACAAGCAGCACGTGCACAGATGTGTACAATAGATGAAGGAACTGCTCCACACGTTCCCTCCTGAGAGATGTGGAGTCTTTGCCCTTGGAAGTGAATCTGGTTAGAGCCATCAGTCTGCTCGGTAGATTTTTGTGAAGGTACCTTAGACCCCACCACAAGCAGGAACAAATAACACCAACCAACCAACCAACCACACAACGCAAAGAGAAAATAGGAAAAAAAATAATGAAATCAAACGCAAACCCAACAACAAACACATACAACAAACAAAACCAAATCCAAACAACCTCTTAAAGTCTTCTAGAGATCAGTCTATGCAAGTCAGTCAAAAAGAAGAATAAGACACAATTATCTTCAGGAGGGGAAGGTGCTTTTCTTCTTCCCATAGCCCAGCAGGCACAGGGTCACTCAAGCATTTTTTTCATGCAACGTACCTCCTGGGCCAGAGACCAGCAAAATGAGAACATGTGCTGGAAAGTAAGCCACATGCATTAGATTTAGAGGTCAAGTCCATTTTTTTGTTCTTATTTTTAGAAAGTGAGATTAATCACTGTAACAAATAGCTGGGAGTTAGTGGGAGTCTTGACACCAAGACCAAGTGTCTTTTTGGAAGAGAGACTTGTGTTTTTATTTTTATTCAGGCAGGTTGTGTTCAAGTCAGTCCTAATGGAGAAAAATATAATGGCCTGTAGCGTGCCAAACTAAGATCAAATGAAGTTATCTAATCAGCTTTTGGACTTAAAGACTATAAAATTACAAATAAAAAAAAGTAACCAACCTCAAGACTTAGTAGAAGAGCAGCAGAAGCCATCAACCCTGGCTCTTCTGGCAGATGGAAGTGTTGCTCCTGCTGTCTGAATAGGCAGCAACACTAAAGCCTTTCCTCAGCACTGGAGAAAGAGTCAAAAGAAAAATTACTTTTAACATCAAGACCTCTGTCGAATTACTTAAATTCATGTTTATCCATAACTGAGATGCTTTCCCACCATGAACATTACTCTAAGAACACATTTGCTGGTTCAAGTTCGCAGCTCAGGGGATGTTTCTGTTTAAGGCACTGCATCTAATGAGCTTGTAGTGGAAGATCACTCTAAAGGGCCAATTCCCAAAATAGTTACCTGGAAGTTTAGGCTCATTCTAATGAATCTACATTTGCTTAGTCTCCCAGCACAATGCCAACAGATTTTAACAGGACAACTTTAGCTTTCCAAAAATAAATTAGCAGCAGGGTTTGTTGGGGTTTTTTTGGCTTTTCTTCCCCTCTCCCTCTCCTCCTTCTCTTTTTTTTTTTCTTTTTCTTTTTTTTCTCTCCTATTTCCAATACCTCTGCTATCCTCAAGTACCAGAGATGCAGAATGATGTTTAAGGACACAATTGGCATAACCCTGTGAAAAAGCATTTTAAATGAGATTAGATTTTTTTTTTATTTGTTGAAAACCCAAACATTAAATCAAGTAGAACAGATGTTCAGAGCCATAGCTTATACATGATTAAAAAATACCTTAAATTTGCTATAACTTTAATAAAATCCCAGAAGGCAGCCTTTCTCTGAAGTGCATTGTTATTATGGCACACGCATTTCTCTGCAGATGGGTGTTGGTTCCTTTGGTTACTTTACAGATGTTGGAGAAGGGCTCCAATGACATTTTTCTTACCAAGCTGGCCACTGCGTGATCTTGCAACACCTCCTATGGCATGCTTAATATCTAGGGCTGCTTGAATTCTTGCAGAACACTCCCTATCAGTTCATAGACTACCTTGTCCATGGCACTGCAGATGTTAGAAGAGTCAAAGGTTCATCTCAGCAAGACATTAATAGAAACCATCCTTACTGAAAACAAGGCTTCTCATGAATAATGAAAAAAAAAAAAAGAAAAAAATCAAAGGCAATTTCATCAGTTGTCTTTTGGCTCATATTTCCTGTCACAGATGACTTTTTCCTAATTTGGAAAACAACAAAAAAAATATATTTCAAAGCAACAGCAGGTTTTTTATTAGTTTCATAACTTCATGGGAATTACCCACGATTGTGGCTGTGATACACAGAGATTTGAAGTACAAAAAAAATATCTGCTTTCCTTAAGAATACTCATCCAATTGCCACTGCTTTCTTCCCTAGCAGAAAAATCTCTACCACTTTCTCCTGCTGGTTGAGAAACAGTTGTGTAAAGTTACAAATTCCTAACTACAGGCCAAAAAAAGTTAAAAATTAAATTAAAAAAAATAATCTCCCTTCCTAAAACTTGGCAAAAACCATTCCCAACTCTGAATGTTTAGGACCAGTCCACTAAATTCAGTTTATAGGTGATGTTTGGCAGATAGCCTGGACTTGTGGGTCTTGCTTTAAATAGCACTGCTCTGCCATCAGGAGGCATTATATTCATTTCATTTGGCATCACTGGGCCTCACAGCAAGAGAGATGCTTTCCTCCAGCAGGATGAAAGATCTGGCATTTTCAATTCACTTTCTCATACGTCTTGAAGTCATTTAATCCTCTGTTTGCCTGTCTCTGAAGATATCTTCACTTTCTTATGAGATTATCTTTGTAAACACTGTTATCAGAAAGCACCACCTTTTTCCCTGCACACATCATGCTGCTGCTGCAGCGTCAGCTGCTGCCATCCTAAGCAACCGTGGATTTTTTTTTTTTAATATTTATTTTATTCTCAATCGTTGTGTATTCTGATGCTGCAGTGTTAGAGGAACTGCAGATAGGCAGGTTTCGAACACAGCTAACATTCTGAGCTTTCTGTTAAATCAGCAAATGGCAAAATAACAGATCCCACATCCTCGGTGGCTTTGGACACCAACATCCCCTCAGTGCTTGAGGATGAGGAGAAGCAGCACCTGGAATGGTCTGTTTAAGCCTGAACTCTGCAAAGCTCTGCATTTGGTGCTCGAACTGTGGCTCATTCTGATCACTAGACTACCAGATATCCTTCACCTGAAGCCACTGAGATGTTTGTAGAAGGCGTCTGCACGAGGTAAAGTTACAGCAAAGACCAAGCAGGGATAATGGAACAAGAAATTAAGGGCAGAAGTGTAAGGCAAGTGCCTGCTTCCACTCACCCTCCCTCGTGTGACACAAACCAGTCAGGATAACTTGGATCTTCCCTAAGCCACTAGCTCAGGCTCTCCTGCTTGTCTTGGCCTTCCCTTTTAGCATGCACAGCAGAGCCTTGAGCATTTCTGCAGTCCCCCTAGTCTAAGCAGTATGAAAAAGCTTTCTCAAACCTCTGAAATGGTCAGAGACTTCCATGTATTCTTTTAATCTATCTTTACATCACACACGAGGGCTTGTCATTCTGTTCTGGAAATGCTGTTACTAAGAACCAGTGGATCTACACTACAGTAAAATATTGTTACTTATCCTCTGGGCCAATAGCCAGCCAGTTACTGTATTCATTATTATTCATTAGTATTCATTATTTGGTCCAAAACTTGTTATTTCTCAAGAATTTGTGTGTTTTCCTTCTTCCAGAGCAGAACTGTAGCCTGTATAGACCCATCCCTCCCTTATAATGTTTTAATTTTCTTTTTAAACAGAAGATACATTCCCTCACAAACCAAAATGAGAGCTTTGTGGAAGGAAACACAGGCTACTCAAACTAATGCCTTGCAGGAAATTACTCTTTTTTTGATGTCTGTCTTCAACACATGCAACTTTTAAAAGCAGGCCTAGAGGAAGTGGGTCGAATGAAGAGAGTCCCCTCAAGTCAGACAGAAAGAGGCGACAGGAACTCTCAGCTTTACGTTAAGCACATTCAAACCCTCCCACGGCCAGAGCTGTCCGTGCAGCCACAGGGTATTGCAGTTTTCATGCTACGTAACCTATATAAAAATATCTGTTGTAGGCAAAGCATTGACAGCCCAGGCATGACTGCCTTAATCACAGTCATCTTCCAGAGAATGAAACACAGAAGGGAGAGAGCAAGTAACTCCATTGTGGCTGTTATCATATTTATTGCCTACTTTTATCCTTCAAATAGCCACACACAAAGTGTCTTAAACCCACAAACTAACTGTGTCGCTCCCCTGCCTGTGTAACTGGAAGCTGTTCACCAAAAGAGAACCTTGATTTGTTAAATTCTGGTTTTAAAATAAGAAAGCTTCTAATTCTGTATCTTTAAATATAGATTTCAACTTTACTTATGCCCAAAAATGGTGTGATAATAACAGTTCATTTTTCTCCTTTTCAATGAAGTAACCCACAGATTTTGTGTTATAAAAAGGCTCCTGGATTCCTGTCCTCCTGGGACGCACTTGAAATAGTAACAGCAAGATCCATTTATGCCTTCAAAAATTTAATAATAGCCCTCCCCTGCACTGGAATTTCATCACTTTATTCCACATCAAGAATGGATTTTATATTTAAAATAACCAGTAAAACAACCACTCCAACTTTCACGGTATAAGCACATGCTTGTTTCAAAGGGAATAACTAAGCACGCAGAAATGGAAGCGCAACTATTGCTCTGTGATTTATCTAATAACTGTGCTCATAGACTTAACAAAAATACTCTCTCGGAAAGAACTCAAAGAAGGTTACGCAACAGTGACAGACATTGTCCTGTAGAAACTATTCAGCTGTTTTAAGCAGCTAAAACCATGGAGATTGTACTTTCTGGAGGTGTATTAAAGAGCTATAAATGCCACAACGGCAAGGGGTTGGAACTCTGAATATTTGTGATCGGGAAGAGTTGGAGCTGGCAGAGCAATAGGCTGAATTTTTGAGGGGGCTCATGAATCACTCCCTCTCGCAGCATCACACTTGGTGGAAAAATGGGAAAGCTTCAAACAGTGTCTCGGGTTTAGTTTCTTTGAGAACAACACGGGCAGAACAGCTTCACCACTGATCCTGCAGAAGCACCCTTAGCACTCGGCTAAAAGGTTAAACTCCAGGAAGTTTCAGAAATTACTTTTTGTTCTGCTGGCCAGGGAGCTAAAACCTGTGCTGACGTGGTTTGGATCATCTGGGTACCAGTCCCTGGCATTTATGTTAAGAAGCATCACAGGAAGCTCCTGGCAGGGTATCTTCAACCCCCCCACTGTTCCTCCTCTTCCTCACACCTACATCTGAGGGTCAACACAGCCACACCAACCTGGCCCCATGTAAGGAAAGGCACGAGGCAAACCAACATCCTAAAGAACCTGCCAGCTGAGCCGGCATCACGAGTGTGGCCACAGGCCAGAGGCAGAGCTCTGGGCTCAGCACGGATTCCAACATCCACTCCCACCTCTCTCCCTTTAAACTGCCTGCATCACCTTCACTGAGAGCTTATGGCAGCAGGGCTTGTCATCTGGAAAAGAACCAAGGCCAGAACCCCCCAGCAGGATGGTGCAAGCAGGTCAGAGCACTAACGCATCACGTGGGAAAGAGCCGTTTGTTTCCACCACCAAAATGCCAATTCACCCCCCTGGGCTCAAGAATACAGTGTGAAGAAGGCGACCACAACAGCCAGTTAATACCTGTATTGGGTCTGCCTGAGCTGGAGTTAATTCTCCCCATAGCAGCCCTCCCAGTGCTGTGCTGGAGCTGGGAAGGTGCTGGTGAC
>JANHFX010023154.1:0-87978 GCA_027560015.1 Chloroceryle amazona | reverse complement strand
GCTGTGACTGCTGCTGGGCAGGGCTTGCGCAGCACCGAGGATGATTTTCTGACATTCTCCCTGCACTGGGATGGGGGGGACAAGATCTTGGGAGGGGACACGACTGGGACAGCTGACCCAAACTGACCAAAAGGATGTTCCAGACCACGCGACATCAGCTGAACTACAAAAGCTAGGAAAGGGGACAGTGGGGGGGCATCAGCTTGTTCTCCAAGCAACCACTGCGCATTTGGAGCCCTGCTTCCCAAAAAGGGCCAGGCATCACCTGCTAATGGGAAGGAGAGAATAAATCTTGGTTTCCTTTTGCTTCCACATGCAGCCTTGCTTTGCTTTTCATTAAACTGCTTTTGTCTTAGCCCACAAATTTCATTTTATGTTCTTCTCCCTGGTCCAGCTGAGAGGAATGGGGGGGGAATGACAGGGTGGGGACCTGGCATCCAGCCGAGGTCAAACCACCACAATTCCTTGCTCTGCAAACACAGCAGAGGAATCAGGTGGGCAGCAGAAACAGCAGCAAACAGCGGGTGCATTGCTCCCCTGGAACACAGGCGTGATGCTGGTGATGAAGAAAACTAAACCACTATAAAAGCAGCACAGCGCAGCTGGAGGGCTGAGACCAGTGTGCTGGGGCTTTCCCTCATAACCCAGCCTGTAGCCAGTGCACTTGGACTGCAGCAAAGCAGATCTGCCATTCATTTCCCACCTGTAAATTCAGCAAGAGGATGGCAACTCTGAACCAGGTACGTAGGGAGGCTGACACTGTATTTGCTGATGATGAGAAGATAGGGGTGTGAAAGAAAATAGCATCCAGCTGGTAGCAAAGTCATTCAGCTTCTGCAGAAATCCTCCCTGGAAAAGATAAAAATCCCACCAATCCAGGGAAGTGAGTGAAACATAATTATGGAGCAACTGAAAAGATGAAGAGCAGATAAAGAGTATTTACAGAAGATGGTGTAAATTCTGCAACAAGCAGAAAACAAAAGTATTGGAATTTCTCCCCCACTTTTCCTTTCTTGTGCTGGTGTTTTTCCCCAGTGGTTGCTCAGCAGCATTCCTGTGCTCAGCACATGTACAACTCTCAGTTCTTTAGGCTGCGAAAATTTATTTTACCTTTAAAGGCTTCCAATTCATTTCTCAGTACCAGTGAAGACAGGAACCATAAACTCTCAAGAATACTCTTCTCACACTAGCTCAGCAGGAGAGAAGTGTACCCATTAGCACAATACAGTACACTTGTCATTTTTCTCACCTCATTTTGAAAACCTGATTTCCAAGAACTTCTACTGGGCAATGAATGAACAGCCTCATTGTAAGAGTTCCTGCTTATTTAGATTGTGCTTAAAAGTACAAGGCATAATTTACAGAATTCTTTGCAATAAAAATATTTATAATTTTGTTTAGCTGCGTTGAAGATACTTGAACAAAATTTCTATAAAATTGGGGAAAAAAATACAATTATGAACTGAACACCTGAACAGGTTTACAATTTCATGTTTGGTTTGTCACAGGAAGCAAGGAGAAATGCATTTCTTTGAAGGTAGAGGCAAATACACAATACTATCTTTAAAATGTTGATTTTTTTGCCTCGAAATTTGATTGTCAGTGCAATTATCACAGAATTACCTGAACTAGGCTGAGGTTCAGCAACACTTTGATGTTTCTGCAGAATCAGCTGCTATGTAGCCTGTCGTTTAAAAGAAAAGATGCCAAACAGATCTACTGATTTCATCTGAGAAACACAAAGCCAATATATAAGTCATTGCCTGACAGGTAAAGGAGCACAATAGACAAAGTTTATGGAAAAGGGTAAAACAGAAACACTTTGTTCAATGGGTACAGAAAATAACATCATATTAACATCTCAATTTCTTAATGTCTCTATTTTAACAGATGGTGATAGGAGTGCTTTGGTAGGTCAGAGATTGGTGCTTCTGGTGGCGAGTGAGCAAAGTGCAGCAGGTTTGATGCTTAATTTGTGTCATTAAGGAAAAAAATGAACCGTGGGATCCCCTTGGAGAAAGCCATTTAATCAATGACCTAGTAAAGACAGCAAAGTGTCTTCTCCTAACAGCAGATGACTCCCTTCATGCCAAACTACACTGTCTGCTCATGAGAAGTTTCCCAAATGTTAGATTTACAAACCTGAAATGTCCCAAGGAAGCACAAGTTGAGATTTCTCCAAAAAAAAGAACTTCTCACTACAGACTTTCCAACCAGCTCCAGCACGAGGGCATTAAAGCGGCTGCACTATTCTCTGTCACCTTTGGATACGTTAAACTACCTGTGTGCAGTGGTTCAACCCTACAGAGATACAGAGAACAGACTTTGGCTGTCAACAGCAAGTTTCTCTTTCTGAACTCGCTGGAAAGAGCAAAGGGAGACAAGAAAGCAAAGTTATCGCAGACGGTCGAAAGGTACCGTTCAAAAACCATAGCTGATGGTAAGCTTTGTACACAGCATTGGCTCATAAGGTTAAGAAAGTTTCTCAAGATGATTGCTAAGGAACTCTAGCCACAGAAAGACTGAAGGTTCGAGATGACACTTGTAGGCTAGGAAAGAAAGAATTTGACATCTGGAGAAGGAAGGAAAATACCACTCTCGGTGCTTTTGTTTCTAAATACACACGTTATGGAAGGCTGACATGAAGCTGGAGAAGTGCTGAAGATCCCTATAGATAGGTGTCAAAGCTTACAGAACTCAGCTGAAAATACATGACAGCTTTTTAAATCAACCCTTGAAAAAACTTTTGTTTTGGCTTTTTTATGGTGAGAGTCAGGTCTGAACTCAAGGATAAGTTCTGAAAGGGGTACCCGATTCAACACCCAGCACAGCAGAACTCCATGCCTTGCATTAATACAGGAACCTGGCTTAAAGGGTAAGGACTGACCCAGGCAGAATGCAAACCATTGCCAGAGGTACCTGAGAATCAGAAGCATCCAATGGGCAGAGATGCAGAGCTGTAATTTTTACTTCAGGTGCTCTGGGCCTTTGCACACATTATTTTACTTTGTAGTAACAGTTTCTTACGTCATGGAGAGAGCAGAGAGTTTGGATACATAGGCTGCTACACCCTGAAAGAGCAGCCCAAATATCTCCCATTGGTCACCAAGGTTTTCAGATACCAAAAATAAGGGGATAATCTGGACTCTCCTGTTTTACCAAAGGCAGATAGTGAATCTCCTGCTCAGAAACTGTCATTATAGAAAGGAGAAGAAAGTAATTGGATGTTCAAGGCAAGGTTTTGATGCACAACGGTAAGAACAGATGTGGAAGAGACAAGAGCAGGACAGAAGCACCTCATTAGCTAATTGAAAAGAGCATCCTCACCCCTGTGAAAGCAAAGTCATTTGGTGAAGTCTAGAGAACAAGTCTTATGAGCAGTGGCTGGAGGACCTGGGGTTGTTTAGCCTGGAGAGGAGGCGGCTCAGGGGAGATCACTTTGCTCTCTACAGCTACAGAAAGGAGGTTTACAGAACAGAGACTTGGGTGTGTTTGCTGGGAGCAGCCATAGAAATAATAATTCCTCAGTTGTCACGTTTTTTGCATTGAGAATAAGAAGAAAAAACAAATCCAAACAAATACTTTATAGTCAAAGCATGATAAATGCTGGCATTGACCTAAGATAATGAATTTTCTGATGGAAAATTTTTAAATTACTCAAATTATTCCATCAGTCTCAACCCAGGCTTCCAAACAAAAGACTAAATTGAACATTTACCAAATTACTCATAAACCCAAACCCCGAGTTAAAAAGTCATTTCAATTCAACCTGAGCAGGGCTGGACAAGACAACCCTGGGAGGTCCCTTTCAACCTCAGTCATTCTGCGAGTGTGACGCTGCTTGAGCACATCATCAAACTCAAATCCTTCACCAGTATTTGGAGTCTGGGGACTAGACTTTCCCAGGCATTATCTGTGGATGTTGTTAATATGAGTGAGTGCTAAAGGAAGTAACTGTTTATCCTTCTTCATTTATCATCACTGCTTTAGGACTGCAGAAGGGCTTGTAAAGTGATCTAGAGACATCAGTGACCATAAAACACAGCACCGAGAGAGCTCATCGAAGTTTAACAGGCAAAAGCAGCTTGAAAAGGCAAAAGAGTTCTCAGAGGGCAAATGCTCTGTTTCTAGAATTATCCAGTTTGTGATAAGAAATAATTCCCTGCATTCATTTTATTAATAAAAATTGTAGGAATGAATAAGCACTAGCAAGTACTATTCAATTTTTGCTGTAACTGCAGCCAAGCTGGCAGAACCAGCTAAAACTCCCCCAAACAAGGAAGGATGCAATATTAGCTCATGGAGAAAACTTGAGCTGCAAAAAGACACAGAATTATTTTGCAGAGACAAGAGCAGAATACCCAGTCCTGCTCCACAACATATATAATGAAAAGTGTATTTAGAGAAACGCGTATCCTTAAGTGGAAACTCATCCTACTTACAGACCATCTAAAGATTGAAATGAACCACAGCTGAATTCTAAACAGCAGAAGCTGCTGACTTGAGACCTGCTGCGGAAAGGTCCAAAAAGCTGCGCTTCTCAGAGTAGTCCAATGGATATAGGCTTCCATAAACACTGAAAAAATAATAAATCCCTTTTAGATTATCACATCCTGCAGATTTACCACAGAAAGGGGAACACTTGCTGTCAATCAACTTTCCCATTCATGTTCTTTTTTTTGCATCTCAAAAATATAGTTGCCTTTGGCCAACACCGAACTTATGGAATAAGCAGCTATTAGCAGTAGCACCAGGGGCTTTTCTACTAATCCAAAAGTTTCCATCACGCGGCTGCACAAAAAGATCATTGAATTTATCCTCCAACACCTCCCCCATCTGCTCTGAACGTGCTCCCTGGCCAAGTTCTGCAGCTACGTACCGAGTTTTATTAAGGAGCAAGATGAAACACCTACGTGGTGCATAGCAAGCATAGTTTCAAGAACTAGTAAGGCTGTGACATAGAAAAAAAATATGTAAACTACATTTTTTTCAATGACTGTTCAGAATCATTACTGAATATGTTAGGAGTTTGTTTGACAAGGTTTCCATTTTGAATATACATAAAGATTATAAAATGAAACACGTGCCAAATATTCCTCAAAACCAAAGCCATTGCTGGCTGTTTATATTTGTAAAATATGATGTCACGTAACAATAACAGATACATCCTGGTATTCTTTTAAGTGGCAGGTATCAGCAAGGAAAGACTTTTTCTTCCCTCTTAGTTTGCACCAGAGTATTTGCTTTAAATCAATTTATTTAGGTGCTTCACAGGTTCCCTTTCACGTATCGCTTACGTGCTTGAGTTCTACAGATGTCAGTCATGCCTTTGTCTACCTTAAGTTCCCATCAAGCCAACTTCCATAGCATCATAAATCATCACTGCTATTGTCCACAAGAAGGTTAAATATATGCTTTTTTTTTTAATCTGAGCTACATTAAACTGAGACTAGATTTTTTTTTACAGAAATGTGAGAATTTATGACTTATTTTTTATTTCTCAGCATAGAGTTCAGTACTCACCTCACTTCTGCGCTCAGGACTCCATCCCAGAGCCTGCAACGAACTTCATGGCCTGTCACCCACACCGAGCAGCAACAGCCAGACCTTCGTGCTCAGGGAGCTTCAGAGCATCAGAAAAACAATTTCTGTATGACCGAGAGCAGTGCTGCTCGGAGGGGCACGGTCCTTTCTAGGGCCATCATCAAATCTCCAGCTTTATCCAGCTTTGCAGACCTTCCTCCATGGAGAGAATTTGGGGGGACTTTTCTCTCATGTCTGAAGTAAATTATTCAATAAGGGGAGAGCCAGGTCTTGTGCTGCAGCACTGGATTACACACTGCTGCACAGATCCATGGCTGCTACTCAAGGAGTAACTGTTGTCCCACAGATGGAAGGGCTCTGTGCCTCTTAGCAAAGCCCAGTGGCTTCTGCGAGACAATTCATCCCTGAGGGACAAATGTTCACAGCAATAGGGCAATTAACTGAGGCTGAGAAACCTCCGTCAGGGGGGTTGAAGATATCAAGGCTTCTAAGACTCAGCAGACCCGAAGGAATGGCTCGTGCTATGTGTACACCCTCTTGCACCACTTGGGACTCAGCTGGCTGCACTGAACAAGAACTGCACCAAATTGCAGAACAGAACTGAATTCCCATTTAGTTGAAGGTCAAAAATCTAAAAAAAGAAAAGAAAATTTGCATTATGGTTTTTTTTGGCTTTAAATCTGCTCTCCAAATCTCTGTTGTTCATGTATTCGACACTGGGCAGTATTCAACTATGGTAATGCTGTTCTTGAAGAACAAGGCACATTTTCTGAGAAGTAATTTAAGAGTCAGTACATCAAAGGTGACCATCAGGTAAGAATGCAACTCGACAAAAGGACTTTCTGTTTTCCAGAGATCAGTTGTCTTACATTTATTTCATCCAAGGTGTGATACAATTACAAGCCCATGCATTTCATAAAAATCTGAACTGAAAACTCTCATGGAACAGAATTTGAAATAAAGCATATACAGAAGTTTCTGGCTATTCAAGTGGACTGGGTTGGCTGGAGGAATATTATTTGCAACATAGGGGCAGCAGCATTGACATTTTCATGGGATCGTTTCTTTATCTCTTCCTCCTCCACTCCACACCTTCTGAAGATAAATCACAGTTGAGTAACTCTATGGATTAAGTCCTAGACATAAGCTCATAGCTGAATCCAGAATTTCACTTTCCATTGGTTACACGTTTATAGTGCATCTTTTTTATACCATTATTAAAAAAATAAAATAAATTGGACTACATTTTTAAAATGTAGCCAGTGTTACTATTTTGAAAAAAGTCATTTATCCACTGAAAGTGCTGACACAACATTAATTTCTTTCCACTTAAATTCTTTTTTGTCTCTTTACAAGGTAATTCTTGTATGAATGCTCCTGAATATTAATGCCTCTTGCAGGAAATTTAGGTATTTCAATGTAATGACACTGCTGGAGGAATCGGAGAGAAGCTGCAACAGGTTAACATGAAATAAATATGATATAGTATTTAAAAGGCACACAAATACTTCAAACACATACAGTTTCAAATCTTTATTGTTTTAAAATTCTACATGTCTTTTACAATTACAATAATTTGTTACTTAAATGACTCTTGTATGGTTAATGTACAATGAGTTTTTTCCTGAAACTCAACCATGAAATACAATTTCATCAATATGATTTTTCTAAATAGATCAATACAAGATTTCTGGTTTGCTGGGAAGAAGAAGTGCTTCACTTCGAGCAAACGGCACAGGCGTCTTCCCTTCAGAATCTGTGTCATCAATCCATTGAAAGTGCTTTTGAAGATTGCAGATCTAACTGGGACTGATTTTCAAAATCAGTCTATCAAATTGCAAGGTTGGTTGGTTGGTTGAACATTAAAGAGCATTTCCATGTAATGAAACAAGTTGCAGTAGTTATTTTTATTCATCTACTGAGGCAAACTCATGTTGAAGAAAAATTATATGATTATCTGCATGCAATGAACACTCCTCTTTAAATAGTTGATGAATTTTACACATATAAAGAATCTGTTAAAGAGTGCAAGTACTTTGATAATGATTTCACAAAAGGACGTATGCTGGTAATAATGGCAACTAACATTTAACATCTAAATACAAGCTAATGTATATTTAACAGGCAATTAACATGGCTAACAAACCATGTTTCATGGGGTTGCCCTTTAAGAAAATGAACTCATTTGGTCCACACTCCTAAAGTTATCTGGGTAAAAAAATTGGAACAGTTAGGGCCAGAGTTTTTGATGAAATTCTCGTTTCTAAAAGGTGACCTGTTAAAAAGTAAAAGCAGTACATCAATGACGTATCTTGTCACATGACCTCAGTATAAAAAGATGGCCTGGGGTTTGGAGCGATGAACGAGCACTGAAGGACAATCAAAAAAGAATGGAGACAGAATGAACTAAAATGTTGTGTTATACTTTCTTGTTCCACGGTACTGCTTTCACTCTGTAGAATTTTGTACCCAAAGGAACTTTAAATCTGTTTTGTGCCTACAAAAAAAGAAAGTTACATTAGAAACATGGGATTATTCCTCTGATTTTTTCTATTTTTAAGCAGAAATCAATTCCCACCCCACAGTCTTTATAAGATCCTTTGGAGTCTGGCAAGGTTCTGGGCAGTATGGACACAACTTCCCAAACCACTGCTCACTTAACCTGAGTGCGCAGCAAGAGAAGGGGAACTAGAAAAACAAACCAAAACACACCAAAAAAAACCCCAAACACACCAAATATACCCACACCAACCAACCAACAACACAAAAAAACCCAACAAACAAACCCAAACCAAAACCAGAGCAGGAGTGGCAGAACTTACCAAAATTTTCATGGCACTTATTATGCAGAGAGCACTTGTCCCAGTTGTGACAAGGATCAAATTAATAGAGAAGAAAATCAGATCTAATCAGATGAATTTCCATTATTATTTCCTTACCTTTTTTGCCTGACAATATTCCTTCTCCATCACTTTTCCTAGCACCCAAGGTCTCCTAGATGCACCTGATGCTAGAGACACAATATAGGAATTATTTTACATACTCAGCTAAAGATAACAGGGTCTTTCATTCATATGGTTAAAGATTATTTGCTGAAATAATTTACTTGAAAGAAGAAATTCTAAAAAAACCCACTTTAAAAAATAAATTAACAACGATTAAGTAAATTCAGATATCAAGACAGGTCACTGGTGTTTTCAAACAATAAATTTGATGTTTCAGTTTACATTTGGTTTTGAAAGTTAGCATTAAAGGAGTAAAGCAAAACTGAAATCCATTTAATGATTCATAATTATTCTGGTCAATGAAACTTGACCTTTTGGTCTGATTTAAAGTGATAATTTCTCAAAGTATTTCTAAGTCCTCTTAGTGTAGAGAGAGACAACCTACGATAGCCTAGATCCCTCACACTTAATACTCTGGGTAGAACTATAAGGAAGTATTAATCTGATAGGTACATGTTGGTAGAAAAGGTCACATTTTGGCAGCCCTTAAACCAATCATTTGCAGTGCCTAGGTTCACATCGATTTTAATCTATCACAACTAATGGAAGTAGTGCTCTGAGTTTTCTCTGCTACCCCGATGAAGAAATACAATCAAGACATGGTTTCCTGAAGTACTGAGCTAGAGACAAACGGGTTCCTAAAGCAAATGGTCAATCTGTGTGTTCATTTTTTGTGGAGTTTTCTCAAACTCAAGACTAACTCTGGTTGGCCAGTGGTAAGGAACAGAGAGAGCCAAGTCCGTTTGAAAACGGACAGGTCAGTGAATGGCATGCTCAGAGGAATACATCAACTGGCATGGCTTTTACATTTGTATATACAAGTAAGAGGAAGAAAATCAGACCACATTTCACACAGTTACGTACGCTGTACCAATGCCATAGTTCAGAATGTTTCACATCTGTAAGAAAGACGGGAATTCTGCCTGCATGTTTTGCAGAACACACATGGCACAGATCCTTCAGCGGTCTCAGAGTTCAGTTAGGGCTTGGTGGTCTTCTGGAGACCACACCATTGTTTATGGGCTATCATCTTTAATCATAACTGAAATCTACAGCTCATTGAAAATAAGTTGTCAGCTTCTGACACGCAACAACAAAGATATTTTTAGTGGTAAGTTAAAATCAATGGAAAATTTCCTTTTGATGTGTGCACTTAGGAGCAAAATCGGGAGCATGGGTGGCTTTGCAGAAACTACTACATCTGATAATGCAGAGACATTTAACATGAATCTCATGCAGAACACAGTTTAGTGCAAAGCTCATTTACACTTCAATTTAATTGAGTTGACATAGCTGCCAAAACCAGCCAACAAAACCCCTGAAGATTAAAGGAGGAAAAAGCAAATGTAACATCAACCTGAACATAAGCAAAACATACAGAAACTGTGCTCTGAAAACTTACAAGCCCTGCTAATCAGCATTTAAACTGGGTGGAAAAAAATGTTATCAGCAAAAACATCGCTTGCAAATCTCCATAAACCGTGGTCTACATTTTGTTATTTCAGATGTGTACTTGGGTTCAGAAACTCCAGTCACTTTGCTGAGAATGAGCTACAAAGTGAACAAATTTTATCCAAAGAATCTTCAAAGGACATCATAAAATCAGGTATTAAAAATAAGAAGAGAGCATGTAGTTTTGACAGAAACATTACCTTAAGCTTTGTGTTTATCTTCCTCATCAAAAAATACTTGGAAAATATCAATCCACATCAAAATACACCCGAGACCTACACAATTATTCTCTAGCACACCTGTTAGTGAATAGCTAAGCAGCCTGCTGGGAATTTTTCCCCACAGACAGGTTAATATGCTCTTGGTGTAGAAAACTGGCAATTTATCTCTTTTTTTTTGCAGCTTACTTTGAAGGGCAGATATTTTTCTAAGATATTAACATCTAAATAAACTCCTGATTTAAAAGACTTTGTCTCAAAAAATGGTTAGCAACAAAACAAGTAGCTGACAGTTAACTATATATTACATGCTTCTCATTTATCACCTGTATTTATAAAATCATGAAGTGTTAGAAAGTTAAGAGTATTTGGAAGAGAAGATAATAATTGGAAGTAGAGTGACACTTACCACACTCACCTGGTTTGAGATCCAGTGCAGCAAGAGATTCTGAGTGCAGGAAATACAAGGTTGGACTAACAGTAAATAATACATAGTTGTCATGCCTTTCGTCCAAGATAATGAGAACTAAATCGCCAACCTGAAAACTAGGAAAGAAAAAAACCCCAAAACAAACAAGGAACTTGTAACTAACAACACACGGAAGCTTAAAACTACAGTTACTACATCAGTTACTACAGCACACTGCATCTTTTTCCCCAGGTATTGCACAGACTGATTTGAACAGCAGCACAGATATCTCTACTTGTTATGCCAACTCATTGCATTTGATATTTTCTGAAGTCAATAAAACACTCCACCTTTGTTTCTGAAATGTTCTACATTCATTCTTCTAGAATTTTAAGAAGGTTACAGATAAACAAAAATTTAAAAGAACTCTGGGAGGATTCTATAAATCCTATGAGATATTATCCTTATGAACTATCTAAAAGACAGACACAGAATGCAAGAAATCCAGCAACACACAGAATTCAAATAGGCCCTTTTCTGCTTGGTTAAAAACCAGGTTTATAAAACTTTACTTGCTCCCAACTGGGATGGTTCGAGAACAAATGGCTGAATTAGAGAGATGATGCATGGGTTTTTTCCACCACAGAGCAAGAGTAGAGGAACTGTGACATTCATTAACTACATACTTCTTATTCAAGGCCTGCCCCTTGGTTTGTGTGAAAATTAACACACACTTACTCTCTGATTGCTATTTTCTCAGAATGTCTTGAGGATACTGATGACATGCTCTGGGACATCTAGAAAAAAAAAGGAGAAAAGCTCTAAAGTACTGGCAAGCTATGATGAAATGTACATTGCAGGTAACAATAAAGTTAAGCTATTTCTTGCGGATTTTACATTCACTCAAGAAAACAGTGTATCCTTCTGTCACTGTGTTCTGTAGTGGGATTGGTTGTGGTTTTGGTGGGGGTTTTTGGTGTGAAAACTCAGAAGTGTTTCCTGGTCAACAGCAGTGAAACTTTTGTCCTGAGTATAAGCAAGACCTATGACATAGCTTTGTAATTTAAAACAATCCACTGGCATTCTAAAAACAAGGCTGATATTTTAACACTGGAGGCTAAACATTTTTAATTGCAATTAAGCTCTGGATGTTGAACTTGATATGGTCTCTCAGGTTTGTTAAGGACTGTCACATAATCTAAAGATTATTGTAATAGAGCAGCACTCCCCAGAATAAAACTGGAGTCAAATAAAACCAAACAAAGGGTCAATTTTGTAAGGTTCTGGACACAATTCTTACCTCCTAAATGCATGGTATTTGCCATTAAATCTGTTTAATACTGGCACATGAACCAGCTTCAACAGGATCAACTAGATCTACAAGTTAATGTAAGTGCATATCCATTTTCTACACTAACTGTGGTAACAAGCAATGAAAATGGGTAAGTCTACTTTGTATCTACAGAGGGATTCACAGCCCATATACAGGCAAGTGGATGGAGGAGCTGTATACATTTAATGTATACATTGCATTACCCTTTGGTAAGCTCCCTCCAGAAGATGATCCATAACTGCCCTGTACAAACTCTGACTGCAGGTCTTGCAGTTTTTCCATAGGTTTCTATTTCCTGGGCCACTTCCAGCTGTTACTCAAATCTAGATTACTGCAAGTTTAGCACAGGATTTTTTCTGCTGTAATTCAAATGTTGTTACCTACAGTGTATTTCCTCCTGACACTTTGCCCTCCACTCTTCCCCAGAAAGAGTCAGCCTGTCTTAGTATGAGCTTCAAGCCTATTCCCAGCTCATTTTCTTCATTTCTTCAACAAAATGAGTCCCAACTGAAGACAGCACAACACAAAAAGCTCTCAACTTCTCGTGACACCTTCAGCAGCTTTCTTTATGGGGGCCAACTTTTTTTTGTTATTAGAGACTACATTTCTTTGACTTATTCACCTTGGGCTTTTCTTTCTTGAAGAAGTTGCAGCATGACAGTTGTCAAACACATACAGTTTGCTTTGATTGTTTGTGACAGTGTTTGAGAGTTCTCTTCAGATGTGAGCATCAAAGATTTTCTAATTGCTTTTAAAAACTGGACTAAGTGTTAAACTGAAATGCAAAATAGCTTGATTTCTGTATTTTTCATTCTTTTCTAACCTTAAGAAACACAAAGAAATGACAGGTGTCCAAAACCAAATCTCAAAGTTATTGCTAAGACTCCTAATTAAGCTTAATGTGTAGGCGTATTTGCATACTTCAATCTGCTGTTGCTGCAAAACTGAGCCATGGCACCACTGAAAGTAACTCCCCTTGCCCCAAGCCTGGCTGCTCTCTGGTGTTTGGGAAGAAAACTTTTTCTCTCCAGTCCTGTGAATCTTGTCCATGAGTAGACTGCTAAGCTGAGGTACCTCTGAAATGTCACCAGGTCACCCATCTGCCACTTGCCTTAACACTTCCAACGTTTTTGCAGTTAATAAACCCCACAATTTTACACTGTAGCTAACGTAACCTTTGTAAGCTTTCAGTAGTTTTTTTTCCCCACGAGGCTTAAAACATGCATTGCACACTTACCAATCTTTGATTTAATCTCTTGTTTTCCTCTTCTTTCAACTGCAAAGTCTAAAGAAAATCTTATGTTATTAATTAATACACCTTATCCAGCATAAACATCCAGCCACCTGCATGATGCAGTGCCACAATCCATTAACAGAAATCATTCATGTTCTCTAACTGATCACAGATTTCAGTCTTCTAAGTGATCACAGAATCATTTTGGCTGGAAGAGACCTTCAAGATCATCAAGTCCAACCTCGATCCTAGAAAGCTGAAAGCTAAAGATGCCTTTTTTCTTTTTTTCATTTCATCAAAAAGGTTCAGTTACTCAGTGTACATTGAAAGCTACACTGAAAAGTTGCAAGAAAAGTGCACGTTTAAGGTACATATTTGGGAGAAGCAGTGGGGGTGAGGTATAAACTTACAATACTAGCTTGCAGGAGCTGAAAATTACTTCAGAAAATTGTAAATTTTAAGCACGTTCATAGTAAGTGTTATTTCAGTTCTTACAGAAGCAATACTGTCAAGACTATAATATATCCCAGGCAGAATTAAAATGATCTAAGTAATAGCAGCCTAACAGGAAAAATTATCCATTTCCATGAAAAATAAATAGGAAAATCAATCTTAATTCCTGGCCAGCTGCTTTAGATGCCTTAATTTGAAAAAGCAACCAAACCCTCTTTTTTCTGGCACAACTTCATGTATAAGTTATACACACTGGTGCAATATACTATTAAATATATACTTAATTGAATGCTTAATCTCAGAAACAATCTACTCACTCTTTCTAACAAGATTATCCTCTGTTTTTCTTCAGACATATGGACATTCTCACTAAAGAGAAAAAAGAAAATGGATAGGTTAAAAATGAAGTCTTTTTTTTCCATTGTCAAAAATTATCTTTTTATTTCATCATAAGTTGCTTCTTCGTTGCAACAAGGCAGTGAATTTTCAGTCACCGAGTGGTTGAGAAAGTTATACAGGCCCATTTTTGAGTATTCTGCATTCTTTTGGAAACATCAGGATGAAAGATACAGCTTCAAATGCTTTGGCCATTAGCCCTTGATACTGTGGCTCAGCTCTAACAATGTCGTATTTTCCTAATCGTTGTAGATGAAGCTCTGTGCTCTGGGACTCTCTGGTAGAGAAGCACTAATGTGGGCTTGCTAAGAGTCTCCATTGAGCCAAGAGATAAAGTGAGCACTGGGGCTAACATCCCAAGAAGAATTTTCCTAGGAATTACTACTCTCTGTGTTCTTCACACAGTTAAACCAGATTTTTAAAGGCGGGTTAATAGGAAAGAAAAAAACAAAACCCAATATATTTTGTAGTCCAAACCCATTTGGTTGGGAAAAGCAAATGGACAAGGTTTTGGCTGTACAGTCCATGCAGCCAGTCTGACAAGACATGCTATAAACTGAGGCAAAGTGCCCAGTAGAACTAACAGATTATAACTAAGCCCTGCTCATCATTACTTCATTTTAGTTGTTTAGCCCTCATATAATAGGAAGAAGTCAACAGATATCTGTAATGATTTCTGCTTAATTGTTACCTTAGTACATAAAGCCTACATTTTTTGATCCCAGGCTTTTGAAGTTTTTATTGTAAGCTTTCCATGAGAGCTCAGGACCAGAACGATTACTGGAAGAAACAATTTAAAGCTAGGGCATTCCAGTGTTTCCTGGATGAACGGTGCAAGCTTAGTTTGGTCAGCAACAGCTATTTCCAGCCTTGCTTCCACAGCTGCTCTGGGTGGCACTGGGTTAGGGCTAATATCATAACATCAATATATTATGATATTATTGAGGATTAAGCAGCATTGGTTGCGATGGGCACAGATTCAAATGAATTTCAGCGTATTCTAACAACTCTGCTCTGGCTCCTCTGGCAAAGCCTCGTTCCACTTGCGTGTTTCCCTGTCAGGTTCACTACCCCATCAGAGGTAAGCAGAAGTCTGGGATTGCTGCGCTTGCTGAAGGATCTTCCACCAAGACTCTGGGTAAGAGGGTAGCAGTCAGGAGCTTATTCTGCTTTCCTTTCAACAACAGTAAAAAACTGCAAGTTCTATCAAGTGGGGGATTCAAATATGAAGCCAATTTCTTCTGGTAAGCATTCATAATAAACAAAAGAATCCTTTAAGCATTTTAGGACCATAATGGAATTAATTTGGGTTTCTAAGCTCTTTTCCAAGCTTTTTTCCCAGTGTAGAGTTCTGAAGCACATATCAGACAGGTATTCTGAGAAGCCTCAGAAATAAGAGGGAAATAAGAGCATATGTAGTTTTATTTCAACTGAAATCAGATGATGATCTATCTTCCCAAAACATCTCATCACACTGAGGCAACTAGAAGAAAGCAGGCTTACTGTTTGTTCAGGGCAACATGACACAGCCTGGGATATTTATCAACTTCACAAATGGGAAAGCCTATGGGAGGATAGGAGAAGAGGGAATCTGATCACCTAATCATTCCTGACGTATCAGAAGTCTAGTAAAAAACTACTGCAGGCATAAAAGCATGAAAGGAAACACTCCATGTGACTGCTAATATAAAGAAGTACTTTCCAGTTCAAATCTCAACTTGCTTAGACACCTCAGACATGGTAGGAAAGGATCTTAAAATGAGTATTCATAGTATAAAGAGAACTAAGACAGACAATCTTCCACCACAAGGAGGTAGGAAGTATTTGCATGAAGAACTGTTCTCATTAATTAGTAAAAAATACTAAGTGTTGACTGTTTCAGTTTCCTTAGGCTGCTGTAGCAGAACCATACTAGAAAAACATAAAAATCCCCAGTGAGTTTTTCCCGTTTCTATATGGAGTTAAACAAAAATAACTGGAATGCCCTGGATAAAACTTTTTCACTCTTTTTACCTGAATTCTCTCCAAGTAATCTACTCTGAATGGATTCTCATACTGCACAGAGCATAATAGCTGAGTATCTTCTAGTAATGACTCCTATTTTAATGCACACGTACCATGCACTATTCATTTTGTCATATTCTAGCCAAAAAGTACATGTAATAGAATATGCTCATTTCAGTACAGAATCTTAAAGCCTAACATAGTACATTTGCTAAGAGAAATTTATTAAAACTGTTAAGAAAGTGGAAAAAAAAATAGGATTTTTTACATGTATCACCATAGCCCCTTCTCTTGGCACATCAGCGTCTTTACTATGCAAAGAAATCTTTGCATGTACCTCATTTTGTAAAGGAAGAATCAAGGCTCTGAATGTGATATACATTTTCAGGGACATTAGTATTGAAAAGACAGAAAATACATCTCCAGTAGGCTGAATTCCTGACAACAATAAGCAGGACAACTTTGTACCAGTCAGAATTATTTCATTTTAATTATTTCAAGTTCAAAAGGCTTCACAGTCACACACTGAGACCAGATCCCAGTCTTCTAGCTTCACACACAGACTCTTAACTTCCTGGGCAAGGTGCTGTATGCCACTAACACAGTGCACTGCTAGTGAAGGGCACTCAAAACAGACACTATAGCAAAGATGATGCCTGCAAATAAAACCTCTCTAAGCTCCCTCTGATCTCTATAATCACTTTGGTATTTCAAGTGCAGCTTCAGACACCTACCAAACTAGCCCCTGCCTGATTAAACCACCAGAGGAAAAGGGTGATAAACAGTTAAATGTCTGGGCTATCAACAGAACCTTATTTGAATCTGTTGTGAATTCAGATTATCAGCCAGATCCAAACCCAAACCAACCAATCTTAAGTGAAAAGTTTCAAGTGGGTAAGTTTCTTGCCATAGCTGTTTTCCTCTACTAAGGGTTTAAATCCTTGCAAAGTTTTTTTTCCCCAGTCCCACCACTGCCTTCTAGTAAGCAGCAGCACACTGCAGCTGACAGCACTGATAATTCAGAGGTTATACAGAGATGCTGAAGACCTGTCCTTCTCTCCAAGAATACAGAACATCATCTGTTAAAGCCACTTGATTAGCCCAAGTCCCATTACTTCCTTCCTGAGGATTCAGCCTGATTTCTACCAAGCATTCCTTTCACCTCCTCCCCACCATCAAGAAATACTACTGTGTGATCTTACAGCAGACATGTGCACAACCAACCGTAAAGCTTTGTTTGTTTGTTGTTATTCAATGAAAAGCAGCCACTGTTTACAAGGTGTGTTAATAACATGCAGCCACCCAGCTCACTCACTATTACAATTGTTCTTCTCCTGTCTGCTTTACAGTTCATGCACTTAGGGCTATTTTTTTCATCTCACACAGGTGAAACTTGGCCCCACGATTAAGTTGCATACTTCTAAGTGATGAAACCCACACATTTTTGATGATTGTGATACCAAAACCATAGGTATACATTTAAAAGAACATTTTTAGTGAGAATTACAGAATTGCTATGGTTGGAAAAGACCTTTAAGATCATCAAGTCCAACCATTATCCAGCTCTACCAGGGCCACTACTACACCATGTCCTTAAGCACCACATCCAGATGGCTTTCAAACACACCCAGAGATGGTGATTCAACCACCTCCCTGGGCAGCCTGGTCCAGTCTTTTGTAACCCTTCTGGTTCAGAAGTTTTTCCCTAATGTCCAATTTAAATCTCCCCTGGAGCAGCTTGATGCCATTTCTTCTTGTTCCATCAGTTGTGACCTGTGAGAGGAGACCAACCCCCACCTCTCTACAACCTCCTTTCAGGGAGTTGTCGGGGGTGATAAGGTCTCCCTTAAAAAACCCCAGCTCCTCAGTCACTCCTCAGAAGACATTCTCAAGCCCCTAAGAACATCGAAGGCAGAAGGAAGGGTAAACATGCTCATCCTCACCTCCCAGCAGCAGAGGTTTAAAGAACAAGAGCACGCTTTGTGTATTTCTGCTACAATGCCCCCTACTTACTGCACGGCCATCATACTGGTTTCCATCGTGGAGTCCATTCTCCCTTCAGCTGCAACGTCAGAAACCAATCTGTCTGTGTCAGGGGGAGTTTCAGCTGCACAGGCTCCACAAGCTTCTGAAGCTGCTGCCGAGTAGGTTGATGGAGACAAATTACTACTCCTCAGTTTATTAACTTCTTCTTCAAGTTTCTTCTTCTCTTCAAGTAAGCGAGCTCGATCTTCTGAAAGCGTTTCAATCAAATCTATGACACAAGGAAGTAAAAATTCTTTTTATACCAGCAGCACTGAGGATCAAACCCAACCTGTAGTGAATGGAGTTGTCCTACTAGAAGAGACGAAAGCTTCTGCAGAACTTTGCTGCTTACCCTTATCTTTTTCTTGCTGTTGTGTAAGCATTTTTAATTTGTCACTAAGATCATTAATTATGTTTTCTTTTTTCATTTTCTCTCTTGCCAGAACAGTGTTAAAGTTGGTCTGAAAACAGAAAGAAGTATTACTAAAATGAGAAATGTACTGTAGAGATGTAAGGCAAAATAAAGCACTGGAACAAAAAAGTACAAAAGCTATCATGCGTATCAGTGTCCTAAATCAGAATTAAATAAGGAATTAAACTTGTTTGCATATTGCTTTGGTGAAGAGGCAACGTGTCTAACATTTTGTTTACAAAGAAACCACAAACATTTATTATTTTTAATTTTTATCCCGCTAGTTCCCCTAAGCCCAATCTAAACATGTGGTATAATTATAAAGAAATGATCATCAAAGAAAAATAACTTGTAAGGTGGTGTTTTTTTTTTTAATGTAGCATTTTATATTCTAGTTAATGTACAACAGCTTGGCAGTGATTTTAAGGTTTAAAATGGTTAAGACAAAGCTGCACTGCATAAATATGTTATATGTAAAAAGAAAGAATATGATCTTTATTAATAAGCTAGACTAATATACTGGAATCTGAATCAAAAATACATTTCAAATCATGCATTAATTCCTCAGTGAACAATTAATTCATGCAGAAGTCATAGAGGAACCCTGGCAAGGAGCTTGAACAACTGAACACAAGAGGCTCGCGCATCCTGGGGGATGAGTGTGACCAGTGCCTGCTCCTTCAATCCCCCCACTAATCATTCTGCCTTCACTCCTTCTGCTCTTAAGGTTGTGCTGCAGAGACAGACAGAAACTACCAGCAGCCTTCCCTCTAAGGATATTTTTAAATTACACTGTCACATTTTTTGTGCCTTTTAGGATGGTCTTGACCTACGCCTATCAACTCTCAGCCTTACAATGCAAGCTACGTGGCAGCTACACACCCCACACAGCAGCCTTTGCTAGATGTGTGTGGAACAAAACTCCACACACCTCAGTAACATCTCTGAGATAAGAAGAAATTACATCAAAGGTGAGGTCAAATACCCAGAATATTCGGGGATCAGCAGACCCAGTCCTGTAAGCTTTGAGCACTGACTGATCCAACATTGTTACCATCTTGGTTGTATTTTTTTTTTGGCAGGGTTTTTTGCTGTTGTTTTTTTGTGTTTTGGTTTGGGTTTGGCTTTTGGTTTTGTTTTGTGGTGTTTTTTTGGGGGGGCACTTTTTTTTTTTCCTTCCCTTTTTAAAATAAAAGGTTCCATCCTTCCCTCGAAGTGCTGTTAATGTCTCAGAACCATCCCCTCCACGCTCTGCAGCACAAATGAGGACTATTACTTGATAATGAAGGAAATGGCATATTAAGGCATATTCTGATGGAAAAAGAAACCTTAATACTGAAGTATTACTTCTGTAAGCATAAGGTTTGCAGTCCAAAAATATCAAAAATGCTCCTGTCTTTGTAACTGTGCCATTTTCTGCTCTCTGCACTAACTCAGTGCTCATTCGCAGAGCTGGCTGATTGCTACACTGTCTCTTTGTCCTTACTTGATCCTACCACAGCTAAATTAGAGGTGCTTAAAACAGAAAATCCTTTCTTAGTGTTTAAATGCAAAGCTGTAGATAATAGCTGTTACTAACAGAGATTTAATTTAAGAACTGAAGACTCATCTACAAAAGCTGAGATATGCAAGGCATTTTGAAAGGAAAAAGTGTGTTGGTACAGATGTCATCATTACTCTGGTGTAATATGATTTAGTATCAAGATGTGGAGTACATGGGTTTTCTCAGTTTCTTAAGTAAAATATAGAATTTTCTTTGAACCACAAACATCACCTGCCCAGGCTAATAAAGTTTAAAAGCAGTATTCCAAATCAATTAGTATTTCATATTCATTTTGTGTCATCCATAAATTTTGTGCTGTTAATTTAAACTATACTTACCTGGTATCTTTCTGGAGTGTGAGAGATTAATGCGTAAAAATTTACAGCACTAGCTTCACAACTTGCACAAAAGAAGGCACAAAATTAACAAGAACTGAATCTGGATTGCACAGTTCAGATATTTAAGGTGGTTTTTTTTTTGTTTGGGGATTTTTTTAATGCTTTAAGTGTTGGATTCCATTAACACATCAAATCCTAGCTCCAGATAACGCGTGTTACATAGCAAAAAAACCCCAAACTTCCCCAAGAACTAAACAGCAGAAGAACACCCAATTGGAATGGGAACAAAAGTAATGAGTCAGTTTTACCTGCTGTTCTGCAGTGAGCGAAGTTCTGATGTTCTGCATTTCTTCATTCTTTCTTTTCTCTTGCTCTTCAAGTTGCTCTAAGAACTTCATTTTTTCTTCCTGAAGCTTCTCTTGAAGTTCAGCAACCAAGCTTGATTCAGCAGATGATTCAGTGGGAGGACTTAAAAGAAAATGCTCAGGCTTTAAATTTGCAGTATATACAGAGAACCAGAATCCATGAAATAAGCAAACACCAACAGGCACAAGTTCTTTGTGAGACTTTTTTTGGAAATATTTAATAAATTCTGTATTTTAATTATTAGTCTTCAATTCTACTTTCTAACGCTGAGCATCTCATCAAATTATTACTCTTGGGCATTCTGGTTTTTAAGGTACTGCACTGGTTCCAATTTTGAAGTTTTCTTGGGGGGGGGTGTGTTTATTTTCACTTTCCTAACATAACAGAAGGTGTGCAAAGCAATAGAAAAGAGGAGCAACAATGATCAACTCCCTGAAGATTCTTAGTATGTCAAAATGCAAAGCCTCCAGAACTATCGTGTAATTCAAGCAATTTGGCAATAAATCTGATGCTAAGAAATCCAGACGTGTAACTCAAAACCCTGGGTTGCAGAATCAGGAGGAGAGTAGTAAAGATGCTAAAGAAAGGAGAGCATCAACAGTCCCTGAGGCGGGAGGGTAATGACTTAAATGGCTCTTGGAACAGGTACTGTCACACAGGCTAAATACTGTCCATCAGTAAACCAAAAGCATTAACTACACTCTTCTGTGTTGACTTACCAAGAACCACCACTGAAGAGCATTGGGATAGAGAAATCCCTTTGTTGGGCCACATTTATGAAAAAAAAATGCTATTATTTTATGTTTCTAATATTCTTCTACAGCAGAATCATATTTAAGTTAAAGAAAAATCCCCCAAACCTAACTGTCCATCCACATAACACGTGTCAATGCTTCTCTCTAGTCAGTGCCTCCTGGAGGTACAGTCTCCTGATATTAGGTTGGCTGTGCTGGATGCAAAACATTGTGTGCCAATGTACCAAACACTCACAAGCACAACTCCTGACGCTAAAATCGCTCCGAGAATTCCTCTTCCTTCCTAATGCAAAGCTTCCCTGTTAAGATCAAGGGCTACAGAACCTGAGAGAGGTTCAGCAAGGAGAATAGGAAAGAAAACTGAATTGCAGGGGAGGAAGGGAACCTCAAGAACTGACTGCTGCATACTGGATGGGAGTCTGGGCATCCATGAAATGAGCAGTTCCAGCCATTTCCATGGTCTATGCTCTGCCCTGTGATCCAGCACATACCCACCTACCTCTGTCTGTGCCATCCATCCTCCTATCAAGTTAAGAAAGCACAGGTATATGAACTAGTAAGTAGATAAGAGGTGAGGTCAGAAAGAGCAATTCTAGGCATTTATAGCGAGGGAAAAAATAGAGCTTTCTTTTTAAAATGGAAAAACTGCAGAAATTATCAGTGAAAACCAATGATGTCAGGATGTTCTTTAACATGATGTTTCCTAGGCGTGTTTCATTACAAAGCTCAGACTGAAAACCCTAAAGCACATAAATGTGGCAGCTAAAAGTCAATGGGAGTCCAGTGGCTACAGGACAGTTCTCAGTTGATTATACATATACCCCCCCCCCCACTTTTTCATGCCACCATTCACACCAGCAAGAGGATATAGTTAGCCACAGAAAGTTTATCAGCCTCAAAGCAGCTCCCTCTGTGCTCACCACAGTGCATATACCAGAGCCAAGGATAAGAAAGGAAAGAGAGGCTGCAACTATCAAAATGAGAATTTCAAGCAACATGCTAATTTGGAAACACTCCTTCAATGTAACATTGCAAGCCTGGAATATAAATCATTCAGTGACTCCTTCAATGTAACATTGCAAGACTGGAATATAAATCATTCATTGCTGTCTGGAAGTAGTATTGTGCAAGATATTTTACAATCTTTGAGATTAACTACAGACCCAGGAATATCACTCCCTAGAAAATGGAAGAAATTTGAATATAGAAACCAATCCAGACAAACACCACTACAAATCCATAGGAATCCTGCTTACTGCACAATCCATCATGAATATACTACAGTAATTACTTTAAAATGCTAGGAAGACACAGTAACTTAATTCTCACAGTACCTCTGATTTATTTGCATCTCAAGTTGTTGTATTTTTTCCAAAAGCCCTTTTTCAGCAGCTTCCCTCTGTAATTCAAACTCTTTACAAGCACTTTGTACTGCATCCTCTTTTTCACAATTGAGCTTCTGAATGAGCAGCTGCCTGTCTTGTTCTTGGGTAGATACCAACAGTTCTTTCTCTTCCTTAAGCTTACAGATAAGCGCTTCATATTTTTCCTGCTGCTCACAGAGAGACAGTTTTTCTGTTTTTTCCTTTTCTAGGGCGTTCGCTTCCAACTCTAACTTACTTTGTAGTTCTGTTACTTGCTCTGAAAGTCTTTTTTCAGCCTCAGAAGTTTTCTGATGAAGAAGCGTTACTTTATTTAGTTCAGTTCTAAGCAATTTTGATTCTTCTTCGTATCTGTTTACTAGCTCAGAAATGCACTGATCCTTCTCAGAAGTCATCAGAGTCCTTAGCTGCGATAAGCCCACTTGATATTCATCACTGTTCATTTGGATTTTATTGTTTAAGTTATCTATCTCCTTTTTTAAGCTTTCAGTCTCCTTATCGATCTGAGATTTTAAGGTCTCTTCTTGCTGGTTTCTGCTTTCCTCCAAAAGAAGCTTCATTTCATCAGTTTCTGCCTCCTTCAGGGCAAGTTCTACTTCTAGTTTGCACCTCAAATCGGACAGATCTGAAACCTTCAGCTGTAACTCTTCCACTTGCTGCTGTTTCTCTTGCACAACAACCGCATGAGATTCCTGCATTTGTTCAAGTCTCTGCTGGTTCTCTTTCTTTAATTGATCTAAACAGTCCTTGTGCTCAGCCAGCACCTTCTCAAACTCCTGCAAATGCCTGGCTTGCAGTTCGCTTTCCAGTTCTTTCAAATGGCTTTGCTCTACACTCTCGAGTTCTGCCCTCAGGAGTCGAAGTTTTTCGTTGCTTTCAACGTGAAGTTTTTTCAAGTCTTCAAGTACAACCTCACGTGACTCTCTCAGCTCCTTAATTTCAAAAGTTTGTGTCTCCATTTGGCATTCCAATTCAAGTAATTTCTGATCCTTCTCATTCTGGAGGCAAACTACAGCTTCCTTCTCATTTTTCACCATCGCAAATTCATCATTCTTATTCTGAAGAACTTCCTCCAGGCCTAATAAGTCACCTTTTAACTTTTTAATCTTGTTTTTATTTTCTTCACCATCCTCCAATAATTTATTAATTTTAGTTTCATATTCACTTTTCAAAGTCTGTAACTCTTTTTGATGTTTATCCTTTAGTGTTTTTTCAAGGGAAAGTTTGACCTTCTCAATAGTATTTACTATTTCTAATGAAGTGCATTTTAAAGAATTAGAAAAGTCACACTGCTCTCTCTGTACAAGTGTTCTAAAGTGGCAAAGATCTTCTTTTATACCTCTTAAATGTAGCTTTGAGTCTTGGGCAATAACCCTACACTTCTCCATGCAAACATTGAGGGATGCGTTTTCTACCGAAACCTCCTTTACACAAGAATTTGTATCTTGCATACGCCTACTGTCTATTGCATTGATAACTGAAGAATAAAGAGATTCCACCATCATTTCTGGGCTTTGTGGATCACTTATTACATTAGGAGATACTGGATTTTCCTCTATTACAAATTCATTTACAGCTGACATAAAGTCAGATTCTGGACTTTCCGCTAATGAGTCCAAGTCTAATGATCCTTGCTTAAGAGCTTGTTCCAAGTTTGGATGGGCAATAGTTTCAAAATCGAAGGTATGAGCGTCGATGCTGTCTGGAGACAATTCTTCCAAGGGAGCTGGGGGACACACAGGAGGACACAGGGGACCCTGAAGACTGAGTGATGGAGGAGTTCTTGAAGAGGTAGCAATTGCGGTTCCTGTTGTACTTTCCATCCTTGGTGTGGTAGCAGATTGTGGCGATGCTTGACTATTGGAGGCCTACAAATTATCAAACAGGAAACAGACACTTCAAGTGAGAGGCAAAACCATTAATATTTTCAATCAATTAAGAATTCCCAGGCAAAACAAGAACATAAAACCTCAACCTCATTATGCGTAACAGTCCAAACTATGCACTCCCAAAATGTAACTAAACATGGCAGAAATTCAGAGTTTTTTCCAGTAAGTTTCCAAAAAAGCACCACTTGTAAATATGTAAAAATATTAAATGTTCATCTCTCCAAAACTCCTACACAGATCACATATAATTATATTGGCAAGGGCTGAAATGTAAGTTCAGATGATACAAAAACCTGAAATAACCACTCAGAAATAGCTTTTGTTTTCTACCAGCCTACTGCTTTTGGTTTTCTAATAAATTTGTAACTAAAATATTCTTATGTTATTGTTGCTGATAGTGCTATTAAATAAATCAGTGTAATGCAGTCACTATGAATACCTGAAGCCGAGGTTTACAAAAAGCTTTACTACAAAAAACAGAACAACCAACCTGTTGTCTACTTCAATATAAAAAACCAAACCCACGTGATAACTTTTGTGGTTGTTGAGTGTAGAATTCGTGCAGTATAATGAGGGGCACATTCCAATTAAAAGCAGCATTCTGACTTTTCAGAATGTGAGACACGACGGCCTGAGGGGCTTTTTCCCCCCCTCCTGCTGCTCCCATTGCTCCTGATTTTTGTCATTTTGCCTCTAGACCTTGGATACCACCAAACCTCATTCGGTAGCACCAGACCCTTCCATATGCAGCTCAAAAGCTAGTGGTTAGAATAACCACCCATAATCATCCCTGAGCAACAGCACCTTGTGAACCACTACAAAGATAAAGCTCCTCCACCTTCACGGAACTGTCCCCAGGTAATTCTGACCATTTCCAGTGCTTTTCATTCTTAAAAAGCTAAACACTTACCTTCAAATCAATTTCCCCCTCAATTGTGGTAACAGGCTTAAATCTCATTATCATCTGTTCTGGTTCATTGCTATATGAATTATAAACCAAGATCTCATACCTTCCTGGAAAGTGTAAATTCACACGCAGTGTTTAAAACCTAATCTTTGCTGTTTCAAAGACAAAAAACTGATTTGTTGGTTTCTCATTCTTTTACAAATGGCTATTACCCCAAAAGGGACACTGTTCTCTGTGCTGTGTAAACGGTTTCCTAATGGAGATCAGTGTGACTAACTCAATTCTGAACTGAGATTTAGGAAGAACCTATTTCCATCTCTGACATTCATCTGTTTAGCAGAATTACATTTAAACCTCATCTCCATTAGCCTTCCATCTATGTGGAAGTAAAACATACAATGATTTTGAAATCCAGCGATGAAAACCTGCTGTAAAAACCCTTATGCTTATTACATACAAAATACTGTCTGTATTTACACACACAAAAAATCAACACAGGAAAAGAGACCAAAAAAACCCCCTTTTGTTAAAGTTCAGGTTTATAAACCCTTGGGTTTAATTTCAGTGGGCTGTTTTTCTAAGAAAACTGGGAAAAAGAAATGTTAAAGGATACTGTATATGCTGCCACATGCTTGGATTCAAAGTATATGCTTTAAGTGACAAACAGTTACCATTGATAAGCCAGAGCTGTAACTAACAAAAACTGGCACCACAGATGTCAGCAAGCACAAACTAATAAAGCACTTGGAATATCAGAGGCCCTACAGAACCACACGCCAAGGAAAGAAGGTATCTACTCTTGGCACCTCTGCAGAATCATCCTAGAAGGTAAAGAGTAAGGATACAGCATGAAGAAGGAAACAAAAAAAACCTGACACTGTGTGGAGTACACTCCTCCTGACCCAGGGCTGTAATGAGTTCCATGCCTCTGCAGGGGCTGCTCTGAGTGGGGTTTCTAGTGAGGAGTGTGACAGTTCTGGCTGGTGAAGAGTTAAACCTCACAGTGTGAGTTGCTGGAACTACACAGAAGACTTTGTTTCCAGTCACACATTTGCCAGAGAAGCTGGTGCCTGCCATCTAGTCTATTTACAAGCCACAGGCAGCAACGTCTGCCTGTGTCATACGCTGCAATTCCGGGATGACAAAGGAAGAGGAGTGGGGAGAAAACAAAAAAAAAACAACAGAGCCAGAGATGCAGAGATAATTTTTTTACTTTTCAAGTCCTCAGGTGTTGCTGCATTACATGCCTTGTTCTAGTTGTGTTACTGGGAGAAACAGAGTCAGGGAATGGGGCAATTCTTGGAAGGGTCTGAATTTTGAGCTCCACTGGAACAAATGGTAGATTCATAATCTGGTTTGAAGAGCCAGCTTCTCTAGCAAGAGTAACTCTTCATATCAAAGGGTTGCATATGTTAATCACTTACGAACTGTGGAGAGGACACCGTAATCATCTTACCTGGCTCCTACGGGCACCGTAACTTTCTCCTGTACACCTTTAACCCAATTACTGATCCACTTAAACTTTGTCTGCATTATGGAAATGAGAGGGCAGAGCAGTATCTTTGTGATACTATCTACTGTTTGAGACCACTAAATTACAAAGAATAAGCAGAAAGCTTTGAAAAAGGAAAACAAATCAGCTCTCAGATGGAGAAACATCAGAACAAACGTTCTATGAACTTGAAAGCTAAAATAGTAAGAGTTATAGGGACACTTAAAAAGCTATGCTACTAACATCCCCACTGAGGTGTCAGATCTCCTCTCTGGCTTGCTCTTTGTTTACTTGTCTGCAGCCACAGCTTTATTCTCCTGCCTAAAGTTAACTATCAAACAACTAACAAGAGCAATGCTCTGCTATATGGGCAACACTCAGTGCCTACGCAGTCATCGCCAGCTCCACACCAAGCTGGGACAGTATCTCACAGTTCACCACCAGAATGTGTAGGTGCATGAAGCTGTAGGCATCTCCAGAACTATCAGTGAATGTTTATTCATCCTTCTAATTATATACCATAATTTAAAAATTATTCCTATTACTGTTAGGAATTTATTTCAGCAATTCTGAACAAAAAAAAAAAAAGAACATGGGCAAAAGCAGTATAGTTTAAAAAACACTTCTAGATCATCTGCAGAGCAAAGCAACACAGAGAAAGACCCAGTATCTTTCATCAAGTAATAATAAGAGCACTGCCATTGAGAAAGAAAAATCTCTCTGAAAGATCTATTTGCTCCAATTCAAAAAAAACCCCAACCCAGTTCAAATGAATCATAGACATTACACACAGACACGGGCAATTTCAAGATGACATCATGAACGGCCCAGCTCTGACTGTGTGCAATGCAATTTACTCTAAGGAAGGAGACAATTATCCAAATCTGTCTAAGCACTTGACATTTCTGAGTCAGCCAAGAATCCAAACTGGTCAAAGCACAGCAAAAGAGAAGAGTGGGAAGCAGATTCTCCTCATTTAGCAAGCATCTTTTTTTGTGTAGCCAGATACTGATAAAAATTCCTCAGATAAGCAAGTATGAACCAAAAAGGACCAACCATCAAGACCTGAACAAGTAAGGCACCTTTCCTGTTCAGTCTTCTACTGTTATATATATATGTTTGGAATTAATCCTTAGTCCTTTGATTTACGTCACACTCTTCTGACATGGCAAGTCTTAGTGAAGAGTTCATTCCCCAGAATACCTCCACTCCTGGTTTCCTATAAGACAAATTCCAGGATGCTTCAAGTTGAGAATGGATTTCTGTATTTCAGAGCATGATCTGTTGGAAGAGCAAGTTCCCAAAACTCCCAGATTTCACACATTTTACACCACCCCAGCCATTCTGATGGCTAATACAGTGGTCAGGCTCCCATTATTAATGGCTGCTCATATAAATACCAATCTTTATAAAGAAAGCAAAGAGCTAAGAAATTACAGAAGTGACAGAAGTTACACCTGTTCTGTATTTCAGAACAAATTGCTGTCATATTTTATATAAATGAAAGACTTCCAGTAAGTCTCTTGTTCAAACCCTAGAGGAATAAGAAGATAGAGGACTTGAAGTCACCTGGAATTTGCTAATTCAAAATCAAAAGTGCCAATAAAGGAGCAGTTACAGAAGATGCTTCTAGTCAGCAAATTGCACACAAACACTTGATGCTGTAGATGCATGCAGCCCCACAAAAGCAGCAAGACTGCTAAAGAAACCCAATTTGAAGCAGTTAACTTCACATGAAATTTTAAGCATTGTTGAATTTACTCAGAGTTTCACTCGGGCTACAGTCAGAAGCTAAAAGGACTCATTTTAGTGCCTTAGGAAAGTTAAAGACTACGCCGAACACACAGAAGCAATCAAAAGTGATTGGCAGCACCAGTTTGTAGGAGCAAGAATCTGCTTGACAGACAGAGTGAGACTAGGAAGAGATTTTTGCCATCTGTTCCTTCTGTACTCAAAGACAACGACTGCACATATTTCTTCCCTTCCTCAAAAAGCAGGAATGCAACAAAGGAGGAGGTGACACATCAATATTCTGGCTAACAGGGGTAACCAACCAAGGCCCTAAATCCTCCTTAGCTGCTTATGCCAAAGCACAAGCACTACTACAGTTCCACGTCTATAATTTCTGTGCAATATAAGCATCTGTCAAATGTTAGGAGACAGTCAGTGTCTTTTCTCTAGACTGACTCACTTTGCCCATTGAAGAGTTCAAAGTTCTCAGCATATTTACTAGTATGTGATTAGAAAGGAAACTATTAAGCAGTTTTGAGACTAATCTTCACATCTGGAGAAACAAAGTTTCTTTCTGAAGTGGTTGATAAAACAATACTATGAAAAATATTCTACTCTTTCAAATATTCTCTTTTATTGGTAAAGAAAAGGGGGAAAAAAAAATACCTTTTGTTCATTCAGCAGGTCTGTAATGGTTTGTGACATTTCATCCAAACTCTGTGCTGCCTTTACCAGGTTATGTAGAGCACGTACATGCTGGTGAAGAGGTTCAAAGTCACAAAGTATGGGAACCCTAAAAGACAGTATAGAATTATTTCTTTTTCCCACATTGTTAATCCAGTATTCAAATAAATTCTTATACGTCTACTCCAACAAGACTAAGATTCTCCCTGCATAAGGTTTAGGTTTTCTTCATTTTCATCTATTTCACATAAAAAAAAAAAAATCACTAAGACCACCTGGTATTTGTGTTTTCATTAAGAATTTGAGACCTTTTAAGATGTAGATAATGATAAACACAATGATGGGGAAATAATATGTCAGTCTTTCCTTCCAAGGAAGGAAATTACCAGTAGCACCTAGAGTTACAATAACAGTAACAAAAGATAATAGATAGTGATTAGCTCTGTAATTGAAGCACTTATGTTTGCAAATGTCTCTATTCTTCTCTCCAGTTGGATTCTTTCCAATCCAGCTCTTCCTTGGAAGTAGCTATTAATTCTCTGCTACTTTAGTTTAATGATAGGTAACCTAAATTAAAAAGCCGATTAAGGTGTGGTGATCATACTGCAAGTGTTGCAAGATAGGATTTCAATGGCAAGTTTTCTATACCTCTGGAAAAGCTACATATATATTTTTTTTTTCTTGAGAATCCATATATCCAGAATTTTTAGTTTGTTCAGGAATAGCTGCATAGAAATCCTGAAGCTGGAGTTCATTTAGAGAAAGAATACACCACAAGCAGATCACACTTCACTGTATTTTGCATTCCCTTTTCAATATACAAGGTGAGTGGTATCTAGTGTATTTTTATAGAATTAAGATTTCAGTAACTGCTCTTACATAGAATTGCAGAAAACTGAAGTAAATAGAAGCATCATTTAATTATGCAGCTCAGGGGCTCAGTGCTGATAGAAAAGGATTTGGGGCTGGGTCTCAGTTTGCCTGTTGCTTGCTCTTTAGATGTTAAATGAAACTACCAAAGGAAATACTGCTCTGAAATTTCTTCTGAAGCTCAGTGCCTACCAAGGTGTGAGAGATGTAAATCCACTACTCATCAGTATTTCCACCGAATGTAATCCCGAGCCCAGAAACCAGGAGGAACGTGACATAATCCCACCTCTATTGCCATCAAGTGGAAAACCATGACACTACAATTTGGACCAACTAAAACAGTTTGGGTTTCTGACAACAGCAAGGCAAAATTCTTCCTGAACTCAGTCCAAAATTCCCAGGAAGGTTGTAAAATTCTCACAACCTCCCCCAAAATCAGGCAACAATAAGCAGTATGATACTACAGCTTGCACTTTTTCCCCACAGGATCACTGAGGAGCAAGCCTAAGAGCACAATAAAGAGAAATTAAAAGTGTACTCAGCTATATAATGATCTAGGGCAAATCCACTGTCAATCAAGTGGACTAAACTCACAATACTTATTGTTAATTCCAGCAGCAAACCATAATGTTAGCTAGGAATTTGGAACAGAAAACACAGGTGAAAACCACAGTGACTGCAGCTCCTGCACTGTGCACCAAGCAGGTATCAGGCTGAGCAGTTATCAGGTGAACCTGACATGTCAATGGAGCCTCCTCATTTTGATTTTACCTTTTCATCCTCTGAGGGATTGTGGCCTTGGGGAAATGGAAAATCAAAGCCAATCTAACTGCAGGTCTCTTGAAGGATGATGGATTTGATTGTGGTCATGCTGATGATAAGAGATCTCCTCTCCTAGACAGAACCTTACACAGAACTTGCTACTATTATTTCTTGCCCATTTCTCTGATGGCTTCAGGTTTAAGACACATGAGTTTGAAAGCTCACTCTAACAGTCAGCTTCTCCAGGAAGACAGTTCCAAGTGCTAGGTAAGAAACTAATCCTGTCCAGTTACCTGAGAGATAAACAGCAGCTTTGTCTATATGTGCACGTCTGCCTCTTTTTTGAGGGATAAGAATGATGGAAATAGAGCTTCTGCTCAAAATGATGGATTTCTGTAGACAGCAGAGGCACTTGGAGAATACACTTTTTGCTAAAAAGCTGTCCACCAGAGAAAAAGCAATAATTGAATACAGAAGATCTCTATGATCTCATGCCAGGCTAAAGAAATTTAGTTTATTTCCTACAGAATATCACTTAAAGAGCAAATGGGAAAAAAAACAATCAATTTAATTCTGATCTGACAAAACAAAGTTATGAGCTTATTTCAGTTTAAAACTGACAAACCTATTCTGTTTTTTTAGCTGCGAGGCAGCTCAGAGGAACACCCAACTCTCTTTACATCTCAATACAGACCACACGTGTATGCATCAGCCAAACTTGAGTACATGAAACATACAGGTAATGTAACTGCAGACCAATACTTACAGATTCTAATCAGTGTAAAAATTATCCCTGTCTGTTCCTCATGAAAAATGAATGGGAGGGACAGGCCTGAAGGGGGTGAGATAAGGGGAGGCTATTTCCATAAAACCCAAAGTTTAAAAAGATGCTGTACCTGAGTAATGGCTGTACTTCTGAAGGACAAAAAGACTGCAAAAACTGCAAGTCACTTAATGAGATATCTGGAAGCTCACTGTCAAATCTGCGAGGTTTTCGTGTCTGCATTAAAAAGAAACAAATTTACACACTGTAAAGGATATCAAGATAACTAAGGAATGATTAAAAAGAGCTTAATAACACAGAAATGGTGTTAAAACTGATCTCAAAAGATGTTATGCCTTTTGTTTAAGGAACTATGTCTGGCCCCAGCCCTCTAAAAAAACCAACCTAACATCATTTACATTTATAGTCACTAACTCTCCATAGTGCCTCATGCAGCAGTAGAAAAGAGTATTTCATTTGGATGGGATGTACAAAGATCATCTAGTCCAACTCCCTCCCTATTACCAAGTTTCATCAACATTAAGAAAATTAAACTTTAAAAACTTAAGGGATGGGAAGATGGCACTGAACCTTAATTTTTTGTGCTGCTGAGCATAAAGTCGAGTATTAATTCAGTTCACATTCAAAACACTGAAATGAGCAGCATTATTATTTTTCCAAGTATCCTTTAAAAAAAAAAAAAAAAGAGAATCTGGAAAGGTTAAATGAGGCTGAGATGGCAACATTAGACCCAGGGAGAGTTATCTTATTTGAATTAGCCAAGCAGTATGATACCAAAGTTAACAGGCAATGCTTCATTGCAGCTGTATTTTTTCACTCCTTCATGCTATCAGCCAAGAGAGCAAGGAAAATGCTTTTGCATTATAGAAGGGATGATGATCAAATTATCCCTCCTGGCTTCCTCTTTTTCTGATCATTATTAGCAATTTTTTGTTCAATACCACAGACTCCCTGCTAAAAAGGAGTACTGAGTTGACATTTCCTCTCTCTCTGCACTGGAAGTTAGGAAGCAATGCTAATACAGGTCACTTGAAAGAGCAAAGAACACTGGCTGCCAGCTTTTCATCTGTGTCAGAGCAATGTCACAGGCGTACAGCCTGAATGAATCAAGCTTAGGGTTTAATTTGTGAAAGTATCGTTCATAAAAATGAAATAAAATCCAAAATTCTATTGAGTACATACACAAAAGGATGGAGGCCAGGAGTCAAGTCCTCTAAACAAACGATTCCTTAGAAAAGACTTCCCTGGGCAAAGAAAAAAGGGTTATTTAAAAGAAAGAAGTGCCACACATGAAGAATGCCTCGTGAGAAAACAAGTTCCTGCAAGTTAACAGCTCACCTAAATTTCAAAGCATTATTATGTCTTTTCCTGACAACACAGAAATTGCAACTGACCACACAACTGCACCCAAAACCCACCACCCAAACAGAACCTGTCACTTCACTGAAGCCTCTTTTTGCTGAATGATCACCCCTGCAAAAGCCTCAACGTGTTTTCTAAATTTTCCTTGCTAATTTTCACTCCTCTCCAAAATGTTGATAACCTTTTTGCTCAATTTCTTATGTTTTGAATGAACTGCTAAAATAAGTTGCAGACTTTTGCAGGAAAAAAAAAAAAAAAAAAGAAAAATCCCATTTTTTTTTACCAGCATCTTAATTTTTCTTTAATGTTTGGTCAAGGTCTTTAGATGGGGTTCTTTGGTCTTGTTTCTTTCTGAAGCAGGACAGAGGAAGTCGCAGCAATACCCAACTATTCAATACTGGATTTGGAAGTGTTATTTAAAAGAAGATTAATGCTCACAGAACACGTTCAAACAGAAACTGCCCCGTGTTACTCTTCTCTTAAAGAACTGCATTCGAATGTACCAACTAGAAATCTTATCTTTTACAAGAACTTTTGCAGTATTTTGGATAATCTAATGAAAAAGTTCATTAGTTTAATAGAGAAAATTAGTAGAAAAATATTTTGTCCATAATAGGACCATCCAGCACACTGGGTGTATTTCCTATTTAAGTAAAAACCCATGAATATATAAATAGAGGTACTTAAACTACAGCATGATGGCAGTGTTTTAACTACAAAGACAAAAGTCACTACAATTCTAATTGCATGGAAGACAAAGTACTTACTGAACAGTTTACCAAAAGATTCCCTTTTTGCCTTTTCAGCTTCATAGAGGTGTTTCCCATCTTTTATTAAAGCCCCTGCCCACTGTGGAAGGGAAAATATGTAGTTAGTTGTTCATTTCTATATTAACATATAGGTTTGGTCTTGAAGTTTTATTTACTTACCTCCCTGTAGTGTTTTATGAACATTTTCCTCCTCACAACCTCAACAACAGCTAGACAGTACATCTGAGGGACAGTACTGAGAGCCTCTACAACTTTGACCCTTTCCAGGAGCTCCGTTACCAGCCGAAGCAACGCTTGTAGTTTCTCTCCATCTTGGTCAGCGTGAAGCATTACAAAACAACACCACCTACAAAAGTAGGTTACACTTTAGCAGATAACAGCTCAGTCATCCTTTTCTGTATTTAAATTTCACTCAGATTAGCAGCATGTCTGGGTGACCCGAACAGAGACATCGTTTTACACCAGGCTACCTGGAAGTACCAAGTAATTCAGAATTCAGTTGTCACCTTGCAGTCCCCTGTTAACTTACTCACAGTAAGATATCCACATCAGTGCTCAAAAACCCCAAAAGAGCACTTTCCACCATTTCATTTATGGTATTGTTTTGGATGAGTAATGCTTTTAGCATACATAACCTCAGGAAGAGTGAGGATGTAACTTTCTCCAGAAGAATTTAAGAAAAGCTGGTAAATCCAGAGGGGGAAAAAAAAAAAGACAGACTACTTTTTGTTTATAAATCTTTAAATTACCTGTTGAAAAGCATTAGCAAGAAATATTAAGGCTAGGAATGCTGTCAAAGAAAGATCAAAACAAGGTTTGGGGAAGTTCACACCATCACCTCACACTGCAGTAAGAGCCCCCGTTACACACAAGTTCCTACACCTTGTAAGCACATCTCCAGTTAAGTGATTTCAAACACAGCCACCGAGCTAACTGAATCACAGGGTAAGCACTGACAAGGTGATCAACTGGTGTGTCTGAGGAGAACCATTACACTAATGCTGCCACCAGTGAAGGCATAGAGGGATATCCTGCAAGTAACAAAATTAAACTGGTTTTTATTGACAAAGTGAAGTAAAAGTGAAGTAAAAGTGAAACAACGAATGCAAACAAGTTGCCATGAAGGAACTTGAAACACATACTAGCAGAGAAATTATAAGATATGCACTGTTGACTTTGTGCTAGCACAAACAAATTACACTCTGTATACTTTTCCATTATTTGACATGACAAATTATCTGAAGCTTAATCATTAAGGGCAGTAATGTGAAAAACTATTTCCCACTGAGGCACATACTCTACTTACTGCTTTCTGTGTTACACAGTAAAGATGCTTCCATGAAAAACGGACATTTTTCCTGGCTGACTGGATTTAATTAGTTTTTATGAATTATAAGTAAATCAAACTACTGGCCTGTCTTTCTGCTTTGATGTGATCACAAGCTGCTGAAGAGGGTTTCACTCATGCTTATTATAACCCTTGAAAAAAACCAACATATGTGCCAGTCAAAGTTTAATAGCATACTGATGGCTTCTCAGGTTGATGATAAGAGAAGGGATTGTAGGTTCTTGGATAGAATTTTATTGATAGGAAGACTGTTCAAACTCTAAGAATAAAGTTTCTCTTCAGGTAATATTTTGTTTCACACCTACAAATAACTTCATATACAAACTGAACTGCTCCAACATTTACATTTCCTCTCCCATTAAGAAAAGCTCTATGCATTACCAAAGATTTTCTTAATACACAAAATCTTTCAACAGTCTCAATGCATGCAGAAGCAATTTAACTATGAAAAGTTGTAACTTACTTCAGTCTGACTTGTAGATTATTTGCAAGCTCCTGTTTGGCAGTGGTACATTTCTGTTTAATGTCTAAGAGTTTTCTGTGATTAGTTAACATAATCATCAGCTGATTTGCATGACTCAAACACAAGTCAGGCAGCACAGAAGGATCTTTCAAGTTCTCAGCTCTCTTCTGATTAGCCAAAAATCCCTAGAGGAAAGAGAGAGGGGCTTGGTACACGAGCTTTGTGATGATCGAGAAGCATGGAAATGATCCATTTTCTCTGTAAGAGTGCAAGCATTTTTATAAACTTACTGTAACCACTGAAGTCTAACAGAAGGCTACTGGAGAAGTCAAATGTCAAAGCTGCTTTCTTTTCATTCTGTAATCCAGTCCAAATAAGTCTTACCTGATACTTCTCTCCAAATCACACTGAGAGATTAGAGAGGCTCCAAATTTTCCACAAGCTTATTCTTATTACATAATGCCACCTACTTTTCACAATTCTATATACTTATGTTACAAATCCCAACTTCCACAGTGAAAAATAGTCTTTTAATTTAAGAAGGCAGCTGCATCAACTATAATTTTTCATACAGAAGGCTGTTTAGTGGTCAGTTAATTGTCAAGGCTGACTGGAAGTAAAAGAACGCTTAAGGCAGGTCCAGAACCAAGCAATGAGGCCTTCTAGCAGCAGATGACTTTGTTCTCTGGATTAAGTTGAATAATGAGACCGATGTTGGAGTAAAAAGTCAATTCAAATTCTAAGTGGAACATTTTTCTGGCCTGAGGAAAACAAGCCTACAGCTTCCACTAAAAATATTGCCAGTGGGATTCCTACTGAGATGCTCCTTATCCTTGGTCTGTAAAGGACCTCCACACTTTCTGTTCATAAAGAAATCAAGAGTTCACTGCTGGGAGGTGTGATGTAAAGGAAAATGGTATGTTTGTTTGTTTCTTTTCCAGATAACAAATAATATTAACAGTCATCACACAAAGTGTGATAGTTGCCTCGAAAAATCCCCAACTTTTCATCTCTATTTTAAAATACAGTTAAACCCATGCACTTCACCATGCTTCTTAGGTTTCTATGCAAACTACCCTTTGAATGAGTTCTAATATCTTACAAAAGTGTTTAATTAATTTCTAAAGAGTGTCCACACAACTGCTAAAATGGGTATAAAAATACTTCCTAAGGCTCAAATGTGAAAATCAAGGAGTAAAAGCAACTGACAGTACACTTAAATCACTTGTTTAACCACAAACATGTAATTAACTGAAGCTTAGAAAAAACAAAACGCAACAAAACACCCAAAGACACCATCACATTCTGTGTGACTGCTCTTAAAACCCTCTGTATCATAAAGCAATAGACAAGTTCTAAGAAGAAAAGGCAAAGCTGAAGATTTGAAAGACAAACCTGACAAGTCTTCAAAAAGGTGCAGATTCTAAATTTACAGTAGCATTTAAACAAGGTGACAAAGCATCTTCCCAAGTGACTGTCAGGCATCTTACTCAAAAGTGGGACTGGTAAACTTGAGCTGGGCTCTTCATCCAAGTGAGGAGGGAAAACACAGCTAAAACCACCACACACAGCAACAGACAACCAAGATGGAACAGCAGCTCTTCCGTCGTGCCGAGTTCCCTTGGATCTAGCACTGGCCTACAACATGAACACTGCATGATTGAGATTTAGCATGTTACATCTTCCCTGATCCTGTATCACTGAACGACAAGTTATGAAGGACTCGGTATTTCCCTTCAGAATGAAATGTAACCTACTTCTCTTCTTCCACATCTTCAATTGAAGTTCTGATCTTCTACCTAGAATTTTTTTTCCTTTTCTGTTGGACATCATCAGCCCCTGTTCTGATTAGCAGTTTTCAAAATTAACATCCAAAATGTCACACTGCTACAGCACAACCTGTGTGCAAACCATTCCCTGGATTCTAAAAGATCCACCTTACTAGGAAACACCTTCAAAGATATTTTCAAAGTTTTTGGACTTCCTGAATTGGAACTAAATACATTTTTCCAAATCATAGCCAAGATAATGTTGCCAGAAATACTCTAGCTATAAAAATATACAGCTTAATACGGAGTTGAGAAAGCTGCAATGAACTAAAGCTCTGCACATTCCTAGTGCATTAAGTGGACGATATTCAAAGACAGACATCTTTATTTTGTAGAGTGACTTTTTCTCCAATATAGAAGTGACAGAAATATAAGCCTTATATTTAAGTTCCAGTGCTGCCCACTGCTCAGTGCTGCGTTTTCAACTAGTCTGAGGTTTTAAAAAAGTCTTTAAACTACCATTGGACTTCAGAGCTGAAAACATAATCACAAGATGTAAAAACTACTGATACTTATATATCAAATTATTATGACTATAGCACCTTTCTAAGCATCTCCATCATGATACATTGAAAACTATCTTGCATTAAGACCTTAAACTGTTTACTGTAAACTTTAAGAGCACACACACATAACAAGCTCCCATCTTCCAATGCTGCTCACACAAATGCTTATTACCTGAGCAAGTTCTTTTTGTTCATTCACCAGTCTGCTGCAGCTTGCAATCATCTGGTCCAATGCATAGAGCCTGTCCTCGAGGCCTTTAATAGCCTTCATGTTCTGATTATCTAGTTTGGCGATAGTTTGGCGACATTCTGCCAGGAAGGGTTGGATGATCCTTGGATCAAGCTAAAGAATAAGAAGAAAAAAATAAAGGAAATAAAAGAAAGATGTTTATTAGCAGTTGACATACTGAAAGGTGATGTGAGCTTTTTTATTAAAAAAAAAATTAAAATATTATGGTTAATCTCATGTGTGCGTACATCTCTCATCTGTTTCAGAATTCTGAGTTAATCACAGCATGGAAGGGACCTCCAAAGATCATCGAGTCCAACCCCCCTGCCAGAGCAGGACAGAACTAGAGCAGATCACTCAGAAATGCATCCAGATGGGTCTTGAAAGTCTCCAGAGAAGGAGACTCCACAACCTCTCTGAGGAGTCTGCTCCAGGCTCTGTAACCCTTACAGGAAAGAAGTTCTTCCTCATGTTGAGGTGGAACTATGAATGTCTTTGAAATACTCCAGCCAGGCCACCATAAATCCTTACAGGGGGAAGGGACATTAGTTGAGGGGACAAGGCAGGGTATGGGGGGATGAAGTAGTTTCAAGCTAATGGACAGTCTACCCTACTCAGTGGAAAATGCAGTAGGGAGGCAGATGGGAAAAAGCTGCAAGACCCATTAGACTTTTTCCCCACTGAATGGATGTTTCAGTTTATTCTTTAAACAAGCAGAACAGTTCTAAGTAAACAAGCTATAGGAAAACAATACATTTGTAATATATTTGCTACTATTTATCCTAATAAAACTATATTTAAAAAAAAAAATCATCATATTCCTTCACAGGCCATTATCCAGGAAAAAAAAGTGAAACATTAAGAAGCTACCAAGGTCCACAGATATTAAGGGTGGCTCTTCAAGTTTCACTACAGAAGTAGTGAAATAAAATTACCTTAGCTCTAAAAACAACACAGGTAACTGCAACAGCTTACATAGGACAGAGTTGAGTCTAAGCCTGGAATGTCTTAGTAAGGAACACGTAAGCAGAACATGAACAAATCTGTTCAATTTATCCAAAATGGTTGTGGCACACCTTCTGAGTACCTAGTGAACAGGACACTATCCTATCAGGTCATCATAAATGTCACAGCACCGGCTCCTTTCATCAACATGCAGGCTTTATGCCACTTACAGAGCACACAAATTAACCCTCAAAAGTGAAGGCACTTATATGACTCAGTATTAACAGAAATTCAAGTACTCTTTTCACCTCAATCCATTATTTAACTGTATAAAAGCTTTCACACACAGCACTTTTTCTTTCTCAAAACACCCCTCCACGGTATAGAGGAATCTGAAGAGGAAAAGGATTACAAATTAAGAAGCAGCTACAAAGAACAGGCCTCTCATCCTCTTACAAATAAAACAAAAAAAACAATACACACCCCCCAACCCCAAATGCAAACAAAAACCATTAGGGGAATAAATAATGAGTGCTCTTATTAAGGTGACCAAATATGCTGAAGTTGTCTGAAAATGACACAGGCTCATTTTTAGGTGGTTATGGTCTTATGAGTCTTGGTCTTTCTCAAGAGACTTGTCCAGTTTCATTGCCATCCTATTCAGAATGACTGCCCTGGGGCTTCCTGAGTTACTCCACTGCAGCACCCAGAACAGCTTTTTGATAGACAAAATACAAAAGAACAATGTGGTGTTTTCTTGTTTGTCTGTGCTTTTTTTTTTTTTTCTTTTTTTGTTTGTTTTCTTTTTACCTTCATAAATTGTGTTTTATCTCTTTTTACAAATTATGTCTATTCCCTTCATTCCACCCTGGAATTTATTTCTTCCATCCATTCTTTTCATCACATTTTGAGATTTCAGCTCTATTTTCAACAGCAGATAATGTTGCTCTCCTCACCTTTAAAAGTTTTTGCCTTTTCAAGCCTTTTACTTAAGTGACTAGGACAGCACTTAACAGAAATATCTGGTGAGCTCCTACTTACCCATTGCTTTTTCTGCAGCCTAGGTTTCTGAAATTACAAGCATCATTTTGCAGGAACACCCAGAGGCTAGAAGAACCAGACACCCAGCAGCACCCTGTACAACACACTGCCAAGACTACCAGTATCAAAAGGTATAAAGCTCACACTCTGATGCTTTTCACTTTCATGAAAATCTTACCTGAATTCAGAGTTTCAAATGAGAATTGCAAATCACAAACCATTTGTATGGTTCATATTTCCAAGAAGGAAAGAAAGGGCATGGGGAGAACGCAGGGAAAACAATTAAAAAATTAGTGTCATTTTATTCTAGCTTGCTAGGTTCAAGTGTCACCTCGAGTAAATACTAAACCGTGTTGCAAGATATTTATTTAGTATCTTCTTTTTGGCTGTAGGTCATTTCTGGTTTTAAACTAAATTAATGATAGGCAGAGAGATTCAATCCTTTTTACTGTGCTGCTATTAAAATAGAATAAATGAATGTTTTCTAAGGAAAGCTAAGAATGATCACATTTGGTTGCCTCTGAACCAAAAGGGATCACAATTCTGGTGGTGGACAGAATAGCCTGACTAAAGTTTTCCCTACCTGCCAATTCTGCTTATGTCAAGAAGACAAAAAGAAACTTTATTTTCACAGAAATAATCAAATTTTTTTTCCCTATAAATCAGTATAAGTTAAAACTAAGGATTTCTGGCTAGTCTTAGATAAGGCAGGGACAGAAAAGTACATGCTTACAAGACAGTCTCTCTAAAACACGTTATACATCCAACAAGACTGCAAGGTGACCAAAACCTGTACAAGTATTTAACTGAAGTGGTTATTTTTTCACTTTTGTATCTTTAGCATCACTAAAATTTATTTTTAAGCAACTGTTTAATGTCTGTCTTTTAAAATAGATTTTAAGAGACATTCTATTTGTGCCCTGTTACTATGATGTAGAAAGTAAATTTCTTCTCTCACATCATACAGCTCAAAATCTGAAGCAGCACTTATTATTAAGCATAACTCTCCAACGACTTAAGGCAAAATTGAAAAGCCAGTGTATAGAACCGAGTACATCAGAATATACCCTACAACAGATGGGCTTGAGACATAACTGAGACAGTCTCCCAGTCCCATCTGATGGAGGAAATAGTGTCAAAGACAAGAGAAATTGTTTTCCTGGTTCAAGGTGTATTGAGTTGTAGTAGTATAAAATGATACATACGTAAACAGGGTTAGACAACCTAAGAAATACATGCTACAGTGAAAGCAAAGAAAGGAGGAAATCTCTAAGCTGAAGGATTTGAAAAGCTTGTAATGCCCACGGGTTAAAATAATAATGTGGAAAGTAAAGAAAGTGAGGAATGTTTTATTCTACCAGCAGCAGAAATACAAACTGACACACGAGGCTCTTCTGAGAGCATCTCTATCAGTAAAGAATGCAGTTATATGGAAATTTATCACAATTAACCACACAAATTTGTCCTATATTTTAATAAAGGCTTCAGGATTTTTTAACACAAAGGACATTAACTCTTAAATTAACAGTTAAGAGGAAAATCTTTACTTCCATTAGAAGCATAATTTCGATCAAAAAGGCTGAAAAAGAATAGAAGTGAAGTCACTTTGCTTATATGCTACAAGAAGCCACTTGCTTTCCAACAGGAAGGGCTACTTGAGACACAAGTGAGATATTCAACATTCATTGTGAAATCTGACATTCTCCTAAAGGTCCAATTCTTAACACTCAACAACTCTTCAAATACCTCCCACCTCCCCACCCTCCCGGCCTCTGCTTTGGTCTCTATTCAGAAAGATAACCGAGAAGCAATAAAAAGTTGTCCCTTCAAAAGCACCATCATCTGGAAAATAAACAGCAACATTCAATGAAACAGAATTTGGTCTTTTTTTTTTTTTTTAAGAAATTGTTAACTTACCCTGCTCATAGAATCAAAACATTTCCTGACCAGCGATTCTACATCATTAGGTCTATCTTGAACATTTATCCAGTCTAACAATGACACATTGAAGGAAGGCTGATCCTCATCTTTCAATTCTACTGATGTTTCATTGTCCTGGACAGGTGCACTTGGACCAGATTCCTTGTCATCCTGGACGTTTTCAGGATCTGTGCCTTCCAAAGCTGAATGTTCAACTGACTTGCAAAATGAGGCTAACATTGATTTACTGTTCGCTTTAGATACATCAGGATAAAGCACCAATTCAGCAGATTTCCCATCCTCAGTTTCTTCACTTTCTGCCCCTCCATGCTCAGCTGAAGAATCCAGTCTTCCTAAACACTCCCTGTAACTATGTCTCGTTAGGCACTCCAGCAGTGGTATCTTGGCCATGATAGAAACAGCAGAACCCAAGCTTTTTTGAAAGGTAAAAAGAAAAAAAAAACAAACATCAATATCTAGAAGTCAGTGCAATATAAAACCAAATCATCCATAAAAGCAGATTTCAAAATTAATTTGAGAACTACCCTTTTAAACTACTGGGTTCAGTATCAACATCGTGGGAGGGCACCTACAGAAGTTACTATTTTTGCTCTCTTTTACTGTTGAATATGAACTCTTCCCAACTTCCAAGAGAGATTATGTTTATAATGGAATGAAAAAAGAGTTTGATAAAGTTGTGGGGTTGTGTTTGGGTTTTTTGTGTGTGTGGCTTTTTTTTCTTTCCCTTTTTTTTTTTTTTTCTTAAAAACACAACTGGGACTTTTATGTTTCCAGTCTGCATGGATACCAGTGGTTAATAGAAAGACTGTGTGTCCTCTGCCTGACTACTTTCACAGATCTTTAATAGTTCATGTATTTGGTAAAAGCTATGAAGTTAAAACTTTTTTGGGGTTCTATAAAAAAAATAAATATATTTATGCTTTATTTTTTTAAGTATCCAACACTCACATTGTATTAGGCAAAGCACTCATGGAAGTACCAAATACTTCAAGGTCCAGAAAGATGTCAAAGAATTTTCTTGAAGTAACATCCAGAGTTTGTAGGATAGCAGTATATGCATCTATACATGTGTATCTATCTATATAGAGGCACACACTCACACCACCTCTAAGGTGGACATTACACCCCAGGTTGGTGTTATAACCTCACGTTTTCAACATAGAGGATCATGCTGAATATCTCCTCAAGTGTAAATGAGTATTTTTAAGTGTTGATTAATGTCTAAATTTATTATCGAGTTGTTTCTAGTGCACGGTTGGAAGGAGTCCAACAGTTGGTCATTAATAAGCATATCTTCCACATAATTCAACACAGCTTTCTGTGTGCTAACAAAGACAAGAGGTCAGTTAAAAAATGACAAAACAGAGAGAACGTCCTCTGTGACACAAACAAATACATGCTTGATTAATTGGAATTAGCACCAGAAACACAACCCTCAAGAAATAAGTTTAAACTACAGTAACTTTACAGATGGAGGCTGAATTTAATGGCAAACCTACTGTGTAAGTTTCAACTTGATATCATCTATGGACTGCAAATAGCTTGAATATACATTTTCAAACTTGAAAAGCAGCTTTTGGTAAGAGTATGTACAATCTTCCAAGTTGGCCATTATGGCAGCCCAGCCTTGATGCTGAAGATGTTCATCGTGTACAAGACCTTCACAAAAGGAGCAAAGTTTCTTGGCAACCTCATACATTTCCTGCAATTAAAAATACATGAATACATCCATCAAAATGCAAATCACTTCAGGTTATTACTGTGGTAATGATATAAAATATTCAAGTGAGGTATTTAGAAAACACTAATATAAAAGGTGGTAAATTTAGCTAATAATTTGTATACTTTAAAACTTGATCAGAAATAACAAAACTTTTTATTCTTAAATACAAAGTTTAATGAGATGACAAAACTTGTATAGGCAATGTGCTGAGAGATATCTTCAAAACTGGCAGGTGAAAGTTGCAGTTGTAAAACAAAAACACCAAAAAAATAAGACAACCCTAATGAGATTAAATGCTGCCAATATAAAATATTCAGCACACACAAGCACGAAGAATAATTCTTGTCCTAATCTGACAGAAGGAGCTGGCAAATGAGGTCCATTAAAGAGAACAGTATCGATGAGCCAAGCAGAAGCTCAGAACAAGACAACTGCAGAATCAGTCAGCACAAGAGCAAGTGCATCAGATGCAAGAAGAGATGCAGGAGGAAAACAGCAGGGCAGATAATTAACAGAAGTCTTTAGCTGATTAACAAACCAAATGCAACACAATGGAAAGCAGAGCAGCCACAAAACTCTGAAACACACCCTGAAACTTGGTCTACACAACCCAATGTGGAAGCTTTTCTGTTGAAGCACTGGATGACACAGAGGCATTTTACTGCCCCAAGATGATGAGAATTTAATTACCACCCAACTTGCCAGAGGTCTACTACTCAAACACCCAAATGAGAGAGCAAAACCAAGTCATACAAGAGAGTATAGAGCTAAAGGACTTAATATACTGCATAGAAAAATACTCTTCTGAGCAGACTTGTATGCTGGGTTTTAACCATCAGAAAGAAAATCTGACTATTTCTTGCAGGGTGAGCACACTGATAAACTGAACACGTTCCTCTGCTACAGTACAGTACAGTGAGAACACCATGTGGAGAGAGAAACAAGGTGCACGAACACAGCGAGAAAGCAGTGTTAAAAACCCAACACATCACGTTTCAGAATGCATTTGCTGCTGAACACGTGGTTATCAGCACATATACATACACATATACACCACTTATCATGAACTGCAGGGGTTGGAAGGGACCTCTGGAGATTGAGTGCAGCCCCCCCCTGCCAGAGCTGGGTCACCCAGGGCATGCCTAGGGATGCATATTTCATCTTCGTGAAATAATCCACAAAACTGCAGAGCAAAGTATAGCAGAAATAACATTGATGAAACCTAGAAGTTATGAGCACCCTCCTTTGCTTTTTTTGTTGAAGTCCAAGCTTTATCTCAAGCAGTATGACAAAATCCCACTGTCCTTCAAGTCACCGGTATCCAAGCTATCAGCAGATGAACAAAGCAACTACAACCATATTGACACATGCAACTCCGTGGAAATAAACCCCTATTACAAGTTTCTAGCACTTGATAGTAATGATGGTATTTGTCATCTTGTTTTCTGAACTTTGGTCACTTTCTGTGCACACAAAAATGAGGATTTGCTGGTTGAGAAGCAGAGTTATTCTATTTGCTGCACGAGCTCTCCCATCCTCAGTCAAAAACAATTGGCAACAGAACTGAGAGGATATCTGGATAGCATTGAGATCTTCAAGTCCTATTTTTCTTCAGACAATCTCCAGACAATATTAAGTCATGTAAGCCAAATAATGCAATCGTGACAACTTGAACAGTATTTGTTTATTATTAGTTTCTTAAATTGACTTTATATACCAAGTCATTCAAAGGCAAATTCCACAGCACATAAAAATAAATCGTATGGTAATTGAGGAAGCAGTAATTCTGAGAAGCAAAAGAACAGGCTGAAACACCCTAAGGTATACTAAAAAAATACATCAAAAATATGAAGCTGAAAAGGTAACTGTCCCCATTATGTTGTAATGTACGTCCTGGGAATGTACAGAAGCATTTTACTTTCAACTCACAACACTAATCTCTTCCCAAAGTCAGCCTTCCTCCACACTGCTGGCAATAATTCCAGGAGTGAGAGCATATGCAGAAGCACTCATTGGTTTGAAGACTAAAGCAACACAAGGCATCTACAAAATCAAAACTGATAAAAGTCTTTTTATGCAGTTGCTTCAAGTGAGTTTCGTGGTTTACCAGGAAAAAGTCCAGTCTTTACTTTCCTACCAGCAACCAAAAACATTTCTTTAAAAGCCCTGGGTTTAAAAGCTGCTGTTAGTTCTATTTTCCCTTAGACAAACTCAGCATGGCACAGCTCCAATGTGTGATGAGGAAATGGACACGCTAGGCTTGACACCACCAGACTTTCTGTCCCAAGACAGCTCTTAACTAGTGGCCAGGGTTTGCCTTTTCTTAGCTACATCTATTTATTTATCGTGTTCACAAAGGAAATCACAAGTTACAAGTTAGTGTTCTATGAAATTTTATCACATGTCATTCTTGATGCTCCCTTGAGAACCTGAGTGTTGTCAATTTAAGATTTTAGCTTTATCAAGGTTGTTTCCTCAGCAAAACACTTTCAAAGACAAAACACAAGTTGCCAAATTTTACTAGGAAAAGCCCCCAGACTACTACAATTGAGATCGTTTGCTACACTACTGGTTACCAGCACTGACACTCAGCATCTAGGAGTCTAACCTGTAGCAATTTACCCAAATTTAACTAAATCAGAAGCTTGTGTCACAGCAGTCTGACTCCCAGAAAAAAGTGAAAGCAAAACAAAGGTATTTCCCAGAGCTGCAAATCACTTTTTATTATTTAGAAATGATGCAGCAGAAGGGCATTCTCCTAAGTGTCAGGATCTGTCACATTAGAGAGACATGCCCAAAAAAGCCCATTTTATATAAAATAAAAATACCTCAATACCAGCAAAGCTTTCATTGTTAGATGAGCTGCAGGTCCTCGCTGTATACACAGGAGACATGGATATTAAAACCAAAAATCCCCTTATGAAAGCAATCACAGACAGGATACCAAGCTGTAAAATATTTTTCCCGAACTCTTTTGAGTTCAAACTAAACTAATATTGAGCTCAAAATTCACTAGCCTGAAAACACAGCTAAGTTTCTTTCAGCTAACATGCTTTCAGGGTTAGCTAGAAGCTCCAAGTCAAACTGTATGGCTAAATAGAGACATGATTGTTCCAGGGCACACACGCACAGTATTACAACAACATTCCGTACTATCACTCTCCCAAAGTTATTTTTAGATGTGCCTCCCAAGTGCCAGAGAAATCCTCTTCGGGTCACGAAGGGCAAGCAGAACTGTGTCTGCACGGATGCACCCAAATGCAATTAGAGTCCACAGGAACCCAGCACTGCTTTTGATGCTGGTTCCTTAGGCAGCATCGTGAAAGAAGCTCATTACGTTCAAATAGTAAAGAATATTCCTCTGAGTTCAGGGAGTTCCAAGTAGCTAGTTGCATCAAAGTTCTAACCACACGGATTCACTATTTCTCTACCTATCAGAACTGTTTCAGTCTTGGACTATGGAAAGCAGATACCAGAGCAGGGCACAAGAACACCATGGCAAACCATTATTTTTGAGTGCTGTATGGAGGGGTCAGGAAGAGAACGATGTTTTGGGCAATCCTACAACCCTGCTTTGAGAACATCAGCAAGAAAATGAAGCGGTGAAGCTTCTTGCTTCCTTTGGAGTATCTATGTAGCTTAAAATTTACTAAGTAAAACAGATACAACTTTCTTATCATTCCACCACTTGCTCTTCCTACCATCTCCATAGTTGGCACTTGTGGGAAGACGACCTCAGCCTACTGCAGAAGGATCAAGACCAGTTATGTCTGTATGCAGAAGAGAATTAAGCAGTGCTCTACTAACTGAAGCAAGTCTAAAAACTGAGTTGTGTCAGGCATATAAATAAAGGCCTGCATTTCAACAGATGCTTTAACACTTCTCAGTGAAGATGCCAACTCCACCACACAAGATGAAGCCTGCCTATCAACAGGCTTGCTTTTTGGTATTGATTTTTTTCCAGAGCCACTCACGGGTAACTGCCAGACACCAAATGGCTCACAAAGCCTAAAAATTAACTTTGGTTGTCCTGTAGAGCTACTTCCATCTCACTCAGCTCTACCAGCATACCTACAACACTGCCAGCCACACCATGCCAGGGGAATGTGGACCCCAAGAAGGACTAGGTGGTTCTACTGATTATAATTACTTCTGTTTAGTACATTTCAACCAAAACAGGTAGAAGCAACAAAGTACATTATATCTAAAGAAGAAATTAAGAGGAAAAGTGTTTCCCTTCAATTTTAAGACTGGGTCTTTGCAACCCACTGTCATAACTGCTCATCTGCATGAAAAAAACCTGGGGAAGGTCCATTTGTGTTAAGTAGTCTTTGGACTTACCTCTAAAGAACAAAAAGTTCTCAGGAAATGCAGGGTTCTTTCCATTCTCTACAACCCTGTGGTAAAAGGAAACAAGTCATCAAAGTCCTCTATAGCCATTGCCTGAAATCCTGTAAAAAGGACTCCTTATAGGTTTCAGACACCCTAAAAAAATCAACCTCAGGCCACCAGAAAAGGTCCTTGAAAGTGGAATTACACATGTCCATGCACTATAACCACAGATAAACGCTTGCACAACAGGTAACCATTATCGTGCTCACCAAAATTAGTAACCAAGATCCTTATCTCCAATTCATACACCTCCAACTTCATTAGATTAACCACTTCAAGACTGGAGTTCTTCAAATCTGTACTGGGAACAGTTAGCTTCACTGTGAGGGAGACTTGGATATTTTATGGCAATTTCTCTCCTTTCCTTCACCAGCTCATTATTCCATTCTCCTTGAATCTTGGTCATTTTAGTGGACTGCATTCTTTGGACATTTGTCCACACAGTTCACAACTTACTGCTTTCTCAAAGTATTTATTTCATCAGCATAATACAGAATCAGTTATTCTTTAAGTCATAGCTGGATGGCTTTTTCTTCAGTACTGTTTCCACAAGCTCTTCACTCTGACATTAAAAGCAGGCTTGAAGAAGTGAAGTGATGGAATTTACTGCTGAATAAAACACTGAGAAGCAGACAAACCACCACAGCCAGGGAATTAAACCATGGTACAAGGCAAGGGTTAAGTTCTAGCTTGATTCCAAGCCACCCAAGTCTTTTTCTCCTGGTGAACTTTTAGAAAGTTTGATCTAACCATTCTCGTTAAAGGCCATACAAAACAAATGCTATATGTTTTGGTATACTTTAAGGTAGATCTTCTTTTAGAGTAAACTAAAACCTATTCCATTTTTACCCCATCCAGCTTGATTACTTTAGAAGATTATGAGAATGAGCACTAATTCAAGTCACAAAGAATTCTGGTGTCCCATGGAGGAGCTATAAGCGTGTCTGGCTATTAGACTAATAATTTAGCCAGAAGAATGAACAGCATTAATTTAGCTACACAATTGTTAGAAACATTAAAACGCCTTAAAGAACATTCAAGATTTAAAGTAACTCTTTTCCAGTGGGTTTCAAAATGCTTTCTAGAAGTGAAAAAGTATTTCTCTAAACAGCAGATCGATAACACAGCGTTCAGGAAGCATGACTATACTTCTTGGCTAAAACATTATGAAGCATTTGGAACTAAACCAAGAATGACCTAGGTACTCTCACTATAGACACAGTTTTAGGCAACCAAATGAAGTGACTACACTGTTTCTCAAAGAAAAACTGACAGGAATTGAAAGTTTCTGATGATGACAGCAATAGTGTCACATGAAATGTGAAACATACCCACTAACAAACAGTCCAAGTCTCCAATATCCTCCTTCTGGAACAAGTAACACCAGAACTTTGGCTAGATCACTCAAAAAACAGTAAAAATTTCCTTTCCTAAAGGCTAAGCTACTAAAAATTTTAAGCAGTAGTGTTGAAAGAGCACAAGTTTAGACAAGATTCACACGATGTAGTTTATTGCACAACACCCTGTGTAGAGAACAGCTTGTCTTCCCCTAAGTTGGTGTGTACGTAACTCTCTGCAAACAGCCTGAGCACCTCACTGTCCACATTGTGAAGCTCAAGGCCAAAACTGCTGAAATGGAAGAGAGGTGGAAAACCAGGGTAGGTGGAAAGAGGGAAATTAACCCCCAGGCACTGACATCTCCAAAGGTAAGTTTGCAGTCCAAAGGAAACCAGGATACTGAGACCAAGTGAGAACAGCCGTAGAAAGTTGCTTTAACTGAGATTAAAAAGCCAAGACAGTAGATGCAACAACCACTAACCAAAAGGAGTCTGATAAAGAGTTTTTAAAACCAAGACGTGCCATACATGACATCATCTCTGGCAAGTTTAATTGGTTAAGGAAGAAATTAAGGTAACAGAGCTTCTTTAAAGCTACCTAATCTCTATATTGTGAATTCTACATAAGAAAGTAATCAACAGGAACTTAAGAAAACCTATATAGATGATAAAATCATGGAAGAAAAGAATAAAAGAAAAGAAAAGAAAAAAAAAATTGACATGTCAATAGAATAATCACAGTACCATGGTAAAAAAAACAGAAGGTACTAAGTTTCCCACATCAATAATTTTTAATTAGGAGCTGAAAAAAAAAAAAATCTTAAAAAGGCTACATAAAAGTTTATTAAATTAGCTTCATCTGGAAAAAAAAGAAAAAAAAAATTGGTTCTACACATACCATAGACATTACAGGCAGAAAACTGTCAGAATGCCAGGGCCTCCACTGGGAACTAAAAGCTGACTTTTGTTTATACCTGAATAGTGAACTAAGGAGATCTGAAAATTCTGGGGGGGAAAAAAAAAAGGCAGAAAGAAAAGCACAATTTAAATCAATAATAGTCAGGTTTAGACAGGATCAAACCAAAACAAACAGAAAAAAATATGGAGAGCAACTAAAGCCATGGCTTAAAAATACTTCTTAAGGAGAATCTAGAGCTACTTGTCATTGTGAACAGAAGTTAAAGGCTGTATACCAGTGTATACAAAGGATGGATCAGAAAAGTGAAGCAGAAATACTTGTCCACCTTTCTCCACAATACAAAAAAGGTTCAAAATGAGATAAGGTTAAAAAAAAACACCTTTCATACAGCTCTCCAGCATAGTTGCCAAGTCATATTCAGTACAAGTCACAGGCACCAAAAAGCCATTAAATTCAACAGTTTTTAGTCAGGCTTTGAACAGGAGAGAAATAAGATAGAAATAAAAGTCTTCACACTCTGAAATATTCATAATCTTCCACACAATGAATCTGCCTATTACTAGAGTAGGTGTAGCACATGAAGTACAGGAGATAACCTAGAGCACTTGCACAGGTAAGTGAGCAGCCATCTTCTAAGCAATTTTTACTATTTCATGGGCTGCTTATGATTTCCTATCACATCTGGTTTTAAAATCATACTGTGTAGCCACAGGGCAGAATAAGCATCAAATTAAACTGGTAGCTATCAAATACTTGCCCCTACTTTTACATAAACATCCTAAATGTTGACAAGAATAGGTAAGATTTTGTATCATGAGCAATGATTTCGATTCTAACTTATTTTCTTAATATGAAACATTTTTATCAGGTATTAGTACATGTATTAGGAGCAGATATTAATGAAATTACCCTAAATAATTACAACAGGCAAAAACTCCCCATCGAGTACTGCCACTCTGCTTTACTGGTAAAGCCAGATACTGGCTCTCTAATTAATAAAAATACAAGGCTTGGATGATTCCAAGGCAGATTTTTCATGCCCATTTGCAGGAAGTCTCCCGGACAGTACTCTCAGTGTGGCTTTGGATGCATCAATCTCACAACTACAGAGGTTCAGAGCCTTTCTTGCTCTCCCCAGATCTTAATCAATTTTGAGAAGGATTAATATCGCATGTTCCCTCTTCCTCCCAGCCAAGAGGCTTATGGCGAACCTTGAAGAAGATTAATGTTCTAACCACAGTCCCAGGCCTCCCTCAGTTTCTTCTGAATTACTGCTCAATATTCTTCGAGCAGGGCTGATGAAAAACTGCTTTAGTACAACCCTGCACTGCTCCTCTACACAGTTTTCACACCATGGTACATCTGAAGTCAGGACAGCCTATTTACTCATCTGCCACCATACAGGAGGGTTTTGTCATTCCCCTGAAGTCCCAAAGGAGTACCCAATGCATTTTCACAGCCTAACACAGAGCCTATGGTTTTAAAAGATTTAAAATCTCAAAATTACCTGAGTGTAAAATTTTATCTATTGGATTTAAAAATCTTACTACCTATTTAATCTGTAACTAAATTCCTACGTTTTTCACCAAAAAAAAAAAAAGATTCTACTATCACTGTAGCCCCTTTACAAACAGAGAAGAACTGGAAGAAGTGAGAAACAGAGAATAATCTTTTCCAAGATAAATCTGCAGGCTAAAAATAAACCTCCATGCTACTTAGATCCATGTTCAAAGACCTTAAAACACTAAATTCCTCCCCATCCCGTAATAATATTAATAGGTGCCATCAAGTCTGGAAAGAATTTTCTTGCAAGTCAGCCCAGGATCACGCACTCTAGATAAATTTTTCAGTCTCTGGTTAAATATTATAGCTTCAGCTGGCCAAGAAAAGCTGCAGTCCACGCGGAGACTTCTAAAAGTATTGCTGAAATACAGGCTTCCCTTACAGAAGGCTCGCCACCAGAACAAGCCAGCTAAGACTTAAATAATTCATTTCAAGGCAGAAGCACCGCAATAAACTTGCTTGCTTTGCACATTAATGCCTACTTCAGAATCAGGGGGGAGAGGATTTGTTAGGGCTACCTTCTTTCGAGTCCAAGTGGGATTATTTTTTCTGATATTAAGTTTGCTCCAGAGGAATTAAATCTGTTCTGTCAGTGGATATCAACTTCACCGGACCAAAACCAAAATAAAGAATCTTCCAAACGACAAATCCAGGGATAGGATAAAGAAGGAAGATAAAATATGAACCGTGAGAAATGTGAGACTGGGTACCAATAGCTTCCACTTCCACTTAGGTAGGTAAAGCACAAACGTGAAGACTGTAGCACTTGGTACAGCCCCCGTTTCATACCAAATCAACATTCAGCATTTATCAGTCTGGCTAACTTTTATAACACCCTCTTAACACTTCACTTTCAGCTTCAGCTGCTAAAACCAGAATCCTCACACTCTTCAAGGAGCACAAATGAAAACCTCCCACTCCTGGCTGAATTCACTTTGAGATCCACTCTTCTCTGTGTGACAGTCATACGATACACAGCTCCCTAATAACTCAAGGTCCTGTTTCCTAAGTCAGCAGTAACTGTCAACAGGTGATGGAGAGAGGAAGAAAGTCTACCGGACTCAGTCCTTGCCTTAAGTCGAGGGCAGATTATTCAGGCTAACTTTCCCCCTCCTGACAGTAGTAGGAAGGCCAAGGAGAAAACCAAAAAAATCACCAAAAAAGACTTAGTGCTTTTCTCTGCACTCAGCTATAAAGTATTAAAAACCAGCCACTTCAAGTGCTAAATATTCATTTGGATTGCATTAACATTGCTACTGAACCTAAGAAACTTTATTACCAAGACAATACACTAAAAACTTTTATTACTATTCATTTTGTGGCAAGTGCTACACACTCCCTCTCTCCCAGCTCTTGGATGTTTAAATAACCTTTAGAGATATGAAAAATATTTAATGCATTTCTGTATAAAATTTGGAAAGAAAAATGAGGGTAGACGTGACAAAAAGCAATCAGTCCAGCTACTGAAGGCACTGTGTCACTCTCCTGAGCACGCAGCCACTCCTACTGGTATCTCACTGACCATGCTGCAGGAAACTCGTTCCCCCTGTCAAAATAATACAGAAGTTATCAAATTGGAATTCTGCCCCCTTTGCTTTCTAGGCAAGTGAAAGCCAGCAGCCAATAATAAGAGATCTGAATTTGAAGAAAAGGAAACTAGATTATATGATCCTGCTCTGGCAGGGGGGTTGGACTCCAAGATCTCCAAGGTCCCTTCCAACCCCTGACACCCTGTGATGCAGTGAAGCCGAGTTTATCAGCTCCTCACCCATTTTTCAGACATAGAAGATGAAACAGAAGCTTGGCAAGGCGCTTTTAAAAGTTATACTGCTAATGATATGTATTGGGTTAACAACATTTCCAAAGTAACTTTTCTGCTTTCGGCTTTAGCCAGACTGAAGACACTGAAAATAAGGCAGAACATTACAGCATGGGAAGGATGGGTCCAAGGCAAACTCATCACTTATGTTGCAAACGCTGTACACATACACATCCACAAAGCTGCATTACAATATGCTTTTAAAAGAAGCTTTGAACGCACTGAAGAAGCAAGCACGTTTCAATACGTACCTTGAAACTTTAAGACAATGGCTCTGAATAATACAACATCACCAATGTCATTCTAACAAACTAACAGAGCCTGTCAGAGCTTCCCCTCTCACATACAAAAAGGTTTTCTTCCTTTGGTGTGCAAGTACAGGAAGAATTTACTTACCACAGCAAGCTGTGTCCGTGATGCTACCGTATGAAACACTGCAGGCATCATAAGAGATTCTTCCACTTTCAATTCCATCTCATTCTCTGCTGAAAACGTGGTTTTGGGGATAGCTGGTGGACGTTCACACAAGATCATTTCTTTGTTGAATAAAAAAATTGGATTGGTATCCTATACTCAAAAAAAGAAAACGAAAGCAACACTGAGTGGCAACATACTGTTCAACCACCAATCATTTCATCGTGTCTTAAAATCTACACACCTAGGCTGAATACAAAAGCATCTGTTTCTCAAACCAAAGCAATCCAGCTACGCTACTACGCTAGAGAAAATTAATTCAAAATCCCTTAATAAAAGAGTTTTTTCTTCCCCTAGAAATGCGAGTTCAGATGAAGAAGGCAATAGGCACTTACTGTTCCAGCACTGTAACTACACACCCTCCTGTCCGGTGCCATACACTCTCCTCCATTGACAACCAGCACTTGGTGCTGAATGGCAATCTTATACTTGGTTTGAATTGCATGTTTCAGATCAGCCACGCTGGAAAGCAACGGGAAGAGAAGACGACACTATCAGCATATTGCTGTCTCTGATTTTCCACATGCCTGTAACAGAGACAGGTGGCTCGCCTGTGTCAAAGCAGAACTGTTTTAAAATCACTATTACATTTTATTCTGCAGAATGCCATATTTCTAAGGGGTTTTTAAGTGCTGCAATGTGTTGTATTCTGGATACCCAGCTAATAAGCTAGCAGCTAAATGAAGACAGCCCCTGCTTTACTGGTAAGTCATCAGCAATCTTTTTGCAAGATCTGATAGTACATTGAAATTCTGGATTAAGCCACCTCAAGCATTTAGGATAATAACTGTAAAAGTCACATGATGTTCTTTGAATATATACTTTATGAACAAACAGCTGACTGGAAGATCCTAAAAGATGACAAGAGTATTAACAGTTTTATGCATAACAACTGCAATTTCACCTGATCAATTCCAAGTAGTTTACTGTACATGGAGTGCAATATAGAAGTTAAAAATAACAGGAAATTAAACAATCCACATATGTGTGAAAAAATCATACAAACGTTACAGATACTTTTACTACAGAAACTGTAGATCACTTTTGAGTGATGATATCTTCATGGTACTGCTTATTTTAGCCAGTTCCAGACTTTGTCCTGAAGAACACAGGCAAAGAGCAAACTAAACAAGAATTTACCAATATGATGGAGTAACTGACTCCAACTGTAACACACCAGGGTAGTACCCGAATGAAGCTATTAAAAATCTTCAGAGTATCAAGTAAATAATCAATATAAGCACCAACAGTTCTGATATAACTGGCAGGAAGCGTAACAATGTGACTGGCTATATGGTACTGGAAAAAGAAAGATCAGCTATGTAAAGTACTGGTGATCCAATGTGACATCATGAAATCACTGCAAGCATCTCATGAGCACGAGCTTCTTCTCACTAGCCGTGTTCACCTGTCATCTCCACGGTCTCTGGGAAGACAGCTCGGCCTGTCCACGTACAAGGACATAGGCAAGGAACCCAAGAATGTCTTGCTAGCAAGAGCAAGTCTATATATAAAAATATACAGAATAAGAAGGTAAAACTATTCAGCTGAAGAGTGTTGGATTCTGTGTGGTTCAGCCTTTGGAAAGCTGCTTTCTCAAAGAACTATCCAGCTGAGCAAACACTGGCCCAGAGCAGACTTAGGTGTCTGGGCTGGCAGTTCAGATGCTGTACCTCGCTCACCATGATTTAGGAACAGAACATCTCAATGTACCAGAGAGCATAAGGGGTGATGACACATCTGCAAATGACCCAGCAGATGCAGCATGGCTGAGATTAAACACTATTTCATGCTCAATAGTACCCCGAGTGTCAGTGGGCTCTGCAGAGGAGCACACAAAACCCATCAGTGTAGACAACCTTCAGGCCCTTCCACCCCAAAAAAATTTTCACAATTCAAATTCACTTGAGTCATGAAAATTACAAACAGAAATTCAGAAGAAGGGAAACAACGGATCCGAGTACAAAATCCATGGTAGAAGCCTTTCAAGCACAATTATCTGCAAGTCAAGCAAAGTTTTGGGACTTCACTGTGATTCTGTAACACTGAATCACTAACATGTTTCAAGCAGTAAGACATTCAGAAGTTTGTGGCTTCCATACAGAATGCTGCAAAACATTTTGGAGCTTTACAACATAGGACAGAACAGACTTTTGCTCATCATGGACCTAAGCCAGACCTTTAGCATCCAACCTAAAACCATTAGGGCTCATTTTCTGCAGGATCACTACGTACCAACAGGAGAAAGAGCAATCTGCAGAATTTCTTCTATGATGCCAGTCAGTAAAAAAAATAAACATTTTAAAGAGGAATCCTAAATAATAAAAATGCTATCCAATAAGTGGTCACAGAAGATGCAAAGTAGTTCCTAAAGTTTATTTAAAATGCACCAAACAAACGCCAGACTCAGCTAAGAGCAGATCACCCTCTGTCAATGCCCCGGAAAGTAAATAACCTCTCCACGCTCTCAAGCGACCTCAAACAGACACAATCACCCCCAAAGCACTGAAAATGCTAATTGAAAACCAACCAACCACCCACAACCTCAACATCCACTCAAACACATAAAGACCTAGAACACAACTCCATAGACATACTAAAACTCAGGATACAAGAAGTGTTTCTTTATTTTTCATTTGCAAAATCAAACAATACACAATGAATTTACTTTCTTACTTTTGTACAGCAAGTTCCGTATCAAAGGTAAGAGTAGTTCCAGTGTTGACCAGAAATACATATAGCTTCATGATGATTTCTTTAGGTCTCTGAAGTTTATAACTTCCACTGCTAAAATCATTTAGAAACTGAAATAAAAAATAATAAATAAATCATCAAGTGTTAGTTTCACAGCAGAGTTACGGAAGATATATACATGCTTTTGAAAATACATATATATCAGAGCTCATATTCCACTGTTCTTTATCCATTACTAAACATATAGATGCTCTTCTGACCAGAAACGTGGGTATGGTAAGCCTCCAAATATGAGGGTGGTTAGGGGAATACATGGAAATATACACTGAAGAGAATTAAAAAGTGAAAAAAAAGAAGGAAAGAAAAAAATAAAAGATGACTTTACTTGCAGAGGCCACCACCTCAGATCAATACCTGGCTTTTCTCAGTTATGAAATGCATTTTTAAAGCCCCAGTACAGTTATTTCCAGACATCTTTTCTGGATTTTAGAAAGAGCAGCATGATCTATGCTGTAAAGCATTCATCCCCCAACTTTGAGCTACAAGGTCTACCTGCTCACTGTCATCCCTAGCCATCGTTCTTTCCACTCAGATATAAGGAAACATTAGCAAAAAATAAAATTAAAAAAGAACAAAAGAAAGAAAAATAGGGAAGATGTTGTAGATTCTCCTTTTGCATTTCTCCACAGTTTAGTAATAGTTTTCAAAAGCATTCTCCTCTGTTTTCAGCGCTAGCTAAATCCAAACACATTGGCTGCATTTTCAGCCCTGTGCCCTCCAAGCACCAGGGTGACTGAGCACAGTTTTACAGTGTACCTAACAGATAAAAACCAATTAACTGCTTTGTAAAACACTAAGATTTAATCTGACATTTTTTTATTTTAAATACTCCATCCCCCTCGAGCTTTCTTCTCTTCTCCTTGGAGAGAGAAGTTTATGAAGATTTTATGGAGCTCAGAAGTTTATGAAGAATCTTTTCCACACTCACAAGTACAACTGTAGTCGCTAATGACCTGAGGGGTTGGGTTTTTTTGATGGGGAAGGAGTTATGAAAAGTTAAGGTGTGAAACTTTTAGCCACTAAGCAATATTCTTCTATCATTGTAGAAATTACTTTTTGGATTAAATTACTTGACAGGAAACATAGGAAGTCCCTCTTACCTTGACAGGGGACACACACACACACACAAGGTCTACACAGCCAGCTACTATATTAAAGAGTCTGAATTTGTATTTATCTTTGCTTATACAGAGAAAAAAAATGACAAACGATATAAAAAAAAATAACAAAACACCATTAAAATGGAGAGAGGGAGAGGTTTTACCAGAAGAAGAATAACTCCAGAAAATCAGAAGAGCTTTCTTTCAAGACAGTGTCTTTCCAAGCATTAATTACGGTACATAAACTAGTCAAACATGCATTTTCACAAGGATTCAGAAACAGAAACAGAAATAAAATCATTTAACTAGGCCTTTTTAATCTGAATTACATCATCTTTACATTTGAACTCTACTCAGTGGCACCAGTTCCAATTTATACTGGAAAAAGAAGAATACACTCTACAAACAAAGTTACTAGATAGACAAAAAAACCTGCTGAACACCAAGAACAAGCTAGCAATAATTTATCACTGGATTTTTTGGCCTTGGTTTCAGAATGAATCAGTCTCACACAGCGAGACTTCCTTTCAGAAAGAGTAATTTGTTTATGACTGTGGTCCACAGAGAATTAGAAACAAATAAATAATACAATGCAAGCACCATGAAGCACCTGCACAAAAGAAAACCCACTTCTTTTACAATTAAGCAGAGTAAAAGGCTTGTATAGTACCTAGTTTACATGTCAATATAACTTTCCAAGCTAAGTGATCGTTAAGAGAATCTCTCTGGAAACCTCATGTAAGTAAAGTGAAGTTTTAATCAAACATTTACCCCTCGGTATCTTAACACTTAAGCTATTTCAAACACTGAAAGAAAGATCAAAAATATTTACGACACCATCTGCCAAGTGTCCATCAGCAGTTTCAAACTTTTCAAGCAAGGAAAGAATTACCTTCAGGCACTATACAAAACTACCACCTTCTTCAAATTCAAGAGAATAAATGCACACATTCGTTTTACTTGAGTTTTGGCAACAGAGTGGCATGGCTGTTCAAAGCCAGAGAAGATCTGCAAAGAAAAGATAAAGAATGCAATTATAGGCATTATGGATTTGATGGACATCATTGCATCTAACCCAGAAATCAGTGTACATCAATGCCACAAACAATAATTATGTGATAGTATTTCTTTTTTTTTCCAAGAGTAATACTATCCAGTTACAATTCTGCTCCAAACTGTTACATACCTGAGTGCTTTTGCCTGCAAGTTTGATTTAAAATAATCATTAGTGATATTCCTCAGAATCTTACAAGGAGGGAAGTTTAGTTTACTAAAAAGAGCTGCCTGTATTTCCATTAACTGGAAGTATTTTCCAGAACTGGTGCAAAATGCTGTTATGACAGTGCTAAGAGCAATGGAGAAAGTCACAACGAAATGCAATTTCTCTAAAAAGAATCCAGCATAAAAAGTCACACATGCTCCTGCTGATGAATGAATGCTCTTATCCTGCAGCTGTATCCAACAGATTCCTTCCAGACTCAGCATCACCTTCCTCACCCAAAACGAGGCAACCTTGTTTGCTAAACTATTCATCTACTCAAAGCATTTGCTAGATTATTTTGGTTTTTAAATAAACTGAAGATGTTACCATTCCATTCCTAGCTGCTTGTCACCGGCATCCTTGCCAGGGGCTTCCTCTGCCAGAGCTGCTGTTCAAAATACAATGGAAACTACAACAATCAAAACGAGCTAGATCAGCAAAACGGGTCTTTTTTTAGGCTACCCTAGTTCATTTTAACCGTGGCCAGTTAAGTAGCAGTGCCAAAGGAGAAGGAGCCCTTGGCAAGGAAAGCGACGGTGAGCAGTTGGGCTCAGGGCAGTCAGGCAAGCGCACAACCAAACCCCAAACCACAAACAAACATTATTTCTATCATGTTAATGCCCTAGCAAGCTTTCTGAGAAGATGATCAGGCACTATAAAGGGTGATAATCCACTACTAAAAATAGGTTCCCTGAAGCCTGCAAACCATTGGAACATGTAAATCATTTTATACAACTCCTGCAACTAACAGTAAATCAAAACCACTTCACCCCAAATTTGAAAACCACAATGAAGGAAAAAATTACACAACTCTTATGTGTATTTTATGTGCACGGAGCAGAGAGCACTTTGTTGGGCTGCTGTCTGAGCTGTTACCATCCTCCCTCCTGTCCACTCTCTCTACTCCCATGCAAAACACACACGAGTCACCTTGTCAGTAAAATAAAAAGGGAAGAAAAGCAAAGCAGTTAAGTAACACCACTGGAAAGGCAGTAACTCAAGTGTCCTCTTCCAGATTCGCTATCAGCAGTCAAGTAGTTGTACTTGAGCAAAATAAATTTATGAAAATTTGCTTTAGAGCCAAGTAATGCATGTTAACATGAAAAACTAGCTACTGAAACACTTCTGTCACAGAGCAGGACCACAACACTACAATCTCTATTCTTTTAATTCCTTTGCAACCATTAATGTGATAAAACCCAAGTGCTTCTTGTGCCCAGCATTTCAACAAGCAGTCCAGGGGGAAGAGAACTACACTTACACAGGCAAACCAAAATTTGTGTTTGGTTACTCTCTAAACTAAAAACCCAACAACAGCAAAGTAGAATTCACCCATTCCCAAGGCTGCCCAAGTTTCTGTGAGTACTTCCAGGAACAGAGGAGTCGTGTGAAGGCAGGTTTCTGAGATATGTGCCTTTGACACCAAACTCTTCTGCAGATTCACCGGTGCCCAATAAACCCAGGCTGCAGGAACTACATGGAGTGCCTCTCCCCAGCTGCCTGTTTTCACAACACTGGAAAAAAAATTAATTTTGAGAGCTCTCCCCAGTCTTGCATCTCTGGACAACATCTGAGTGGCCGATAAAGCCCAGGATGAGTTAAAGGGGAGAATGTGGGAAACCCAGGCACAGTTCCCGGTGTTTTTTTTCAAAAGTCAGCTGACAGCAGACTGTTAAAAGCAAGGTCAGCTACACATCAGAAATTAGCTTTTAAGTTTGTTCCCAATATTACTATTCAGCAGTAAGACAAGATTTTAGCATGAGCTCGTAGTAAAGCCCAGGCACCATCAAGCTCCGACGGATTGTATCCATAAACACACACATTTGATTCTGTCTGTACTGCCTCAGTGGGCCGTTAGGAGACTGTCAGGGTTTTTTAGCACTGTTAAACAGTGTTACAAGCTTCTTAACGTTACATTGATGAAATGATTTTGATTCATTTTAACAGAGGTTAAACAATGACAAAATTTGACAGCTATTGAAGACAGAGCAACTGTGTAATCAGACAAACTGTAACAACATGATTCTTTGTTTGATCTGTGTGATCTGCAGCATTAGATCCCTATTATCGCAAAAATGAGATCCTTCAAATTATGGGATGGAAGCTTGTATGATCAACATCCACAAGTTATAATTAACACCATTAAAAAAATAGCTGGAAATTTGAAAAAGAAATTTCTGTGGCATCTGCCAGAGCAGACAGAAGATGGTAGACGTGAATGTAAGAAAAAGAACAAGGTAAAAATTGAAGTAAGAAGAGCACAAAGTAGAAAAAGCTTTCAGAATTAATTCCGAAGACGCGTGGTGTTACATCAGTGAACAGAACACCAAACCTGGCCACTGGTTCTTCCATTTATTTCCCTGCTGTACATGGTGTTTACATTGCAGAGCAATGACTGCATCTGCTTCCCCTCAGCAAAGTCTCGCAAGTTGTTCCTCTCCAATACAAACCTCTTCAGCAAGACTGCTTTTGAAGTCCATCTTGATCGATACTTTCGATGTATGTAGTTTAGAAGTTTTGGGATGTATCTATCTTAGTTCTGAACAGGGTCATTGTTAACGGCCGTAAAAGGCAATGAATGTCTGTTTACAGCTCTTTCCTTTTTGTAATTACAGTACAGGCATCATGGGGTTCAGAGCACTCCACAACCGATCCTATGGCTTCGTTAACCACCCGTTCTCCACAGCAAGTGCAGAATCACTGCTCCATTATCCAAATCTGACTGTGCTGTTGTTTTTGTGGTACAATTATTTCCAACTTCGCACGCTCAAACACCAAAATATGGCATTCAGAGTTGGACAAAGTCAGAAGTCAACATCTACGTTGTTTGGGTTTAAAGGGGCATTATCAACTTTGAAGTCATTAAGTTTCCTCTGTGATATCCCAATATTTAAATCCATGTGCATCTTTTGACATCTGATTTCCTATGCCCCCTTTATAAACAGGATTGCAAACTAAACTTAAAGGAAATGTATTAATGTATTTATTGCTTAACTCCCTGGAATTTAAACTGAACGATGCCAAAGTCCCTGCTTTCCTTTAAACACAGTGCTTTCAAATTCCATCTTCTGCACCTGTAACACACCAGCAGTATAAGCTACTTTGCCTTTTGTTCCTGGAGAAGTACTGCTTCACATGGTAAATGCCATACTTATCAATGCTTCAACTCACAGGTCCAGGAGGCCCAAATTCTTTCCCTGCTGTATTTCCAGGTTGGAAGGAGCTCAACTCCGAAAGCAGATAGAACTAACTGAATGACCTAAACAAGGCAAGACTCTCACTGAGAAGCCTGCAATTCCACATTGCTAAGTATTAGATGTTCCCATAGCTCTCTAAGAACATCATCTGAATGCTGCCAATAAAGGAAGTTTCTCTTCTCTTACTGCAGACCAGCTGAGGCCATGCTGCAGGTAACAGAAAGTTCCTCCAATATGAATCGTAAGTGTTGCCCCTGATGACAAGGGTCAGGCGTCTCACAGGGCACCTCTCACCCCTGCAGAAGTTCTGCCTGTCAAAAGGGCAATTCATCTGAGGCAGAGACTGACAAGTCTGTCACATGCTTAAAAGACTCAAGTGCTATTCCTCATTCACTGAATAGCTTATCCAGAGAACATCTCCCCTCAAGGAGAAAACACCTTTATTACCTCTGGAGATGGAGAGCCAACTTTGGGGCACATTAACATCTTACTAAGCTGAGCCTCATTTCCATACAGCAAATCTTAAGGTTTGCCTTTGAGATGCTGCAGCTCCTGACTTCACCTTTCTTTTCTCTCCTTTCAGAGCAGGATTTCCTGTTTCTGCTTCAACTTGGGCAACTCTGTAATAGACAAAGGTACAAGCCTAGTGCAGAATGTTCCTTCCAATTCATTGTTTTCTTCTACAAATCTGTCTCTCTCTTTTTCCTTTGGCTTCTCCAGGTGCCCTTCTCAAAAAAAATGCTGTCTTGCTCCAACTTGAACACCTCGCCTCATAAGCAGAGGATTTGAAGCACACAAATCCCAGTATCAAAGGAAAACAAATTCAGCTTCGGTCTCTGTGTTCAAGGAAACAAACACCTTCCTTCGTGTTAGCTGTAAGATCACTTCTCAAAGCAGACTTCAAGGAGCTCTCTTCACCAACGTGTCTAACCAGAAATCACAGAATGTTAGGGGTTGGAAGGGACCTCTGAAGATCACTGAGTCCAGCCCTGCAGTATCTTATTTTGCAAAAGACTATTACCACCACCAGAACAGACAGAATGACCTCATCACGAGGGTACACATTCTTTACTAATGCTTTTAGCAACACAAACGGCTTAGTTTCTAAAGCAACACAAAGGCATACTCTCATCTGGACAACTGAGTGTTGAAATGAAACATGCATTAAAAGGCTCTTGAAAAATGTAAAAGTTAAAAACAACAACAAAACCAACAAACAAACAAAAGCCACAAACAAAAAATTCCCACCCCAAACCTAAGATATCTGATGAGTTAATAGTAGGGCTCCTCCTAACCCAGTTGCAGAGATTAATTTCATCCCCCACTCCTCCAGAAGACCCACATCTAGTTACTGAGATAGGATCTCTACCTGGAGTAACATGGACCTCCCTTTACTACCTTATATCAAAGCTTATAAACCTCATGCTCAAGCCACACTGTAGTCTTAAAGAAAGGCTGTCAATCCCTGACATCTGTAAAGTGCCATCTGGAGCTCTATTTATACCATGTGGAGATGTGCATCAGCCACAGAGGCGGTTACTTAATTACAGCATCTCCAACGGTCACCGTGCTGTTAACAGCTCTCAACCTCGGTGGCTGCTCAATAAAGCAATTCTTTTCCACTCAGTAAAAGAACAAAGGTGCAACTCTGCAGAGGGACCAGGAAATGTGCCTAAGCCCCTACCTCCCAATTCACTGACAAGGAAGTTCAACACTCATTAATTCAGCGTGCAGTAACTCATAGCATAAGAGGCTCTCCCCCCACACACCTCCCTTTCTTTAAGATGAATAATTTTACACAATGTCAACTCAGTGTGTAAGAGTTACTCATGACCACCACACTCCAGTGTTGCTCCCGCAACTCTCAGCTTCATGGAAGCTTCTCATTCAGCGAAGTAGGTGCAGCAATACCTTCACAGATCCACAACGACATCGAGAGTGGAACCACAAGAGATCAAAAGAGACTGCAGTTGGGCACCTAAGAAAACACTGAGCATTGAAGTGTAGCTTGGAAATTGATGTGGCCCAAAACGACGCAGCTTCTTACAAGTTCAGACACAACTTGTATCTTGAGTTCTAGGAAAGCAGTAGTTTCAAACATGTTTATGAGGCAACAACCACATCAGGCGTTGTGCAATGATTCCATCTGTACATAATTATAAAACTTCAGATCTGAGGGTTGGCATTTTTTTACCCTGCTGTTCTCACTGATTTGAAGGGCTGCCAGAACACAATCCATAAAATGGATAAGACAAAAGTTGTCCTCCTCCAACAGTAAAATAAAACAAACAAACCCCAACAAAACAAATAAAAGCCAAAACACTTTACTGCATTTTTCAAAACCCCACATCTCTTACTGGACTGAAAGTGAAACTTCTGTGCCTCAGTTAAAAGGTACGAGTCAGAAAACACAGCAAGGGTTTCTGACATTCTCATTGCTAGGAAACAGCCCACAGGCTGCAGAAGCACCCTTTTCTTTCTTTCTTTTTTTGTATCTAATTGATGGAAACAGCCTTTCCACAGCTGTCTGCAACTTGGCTTTTGACAAAGTTAACTGAAGATTGTCAGCTTTTTTTTTTAAAATGTATAATTTTGCCATTTAAAAAGCATTTGTAGACTACGAGTCTCCCTCCAATTACAGAAATTAATACATTGACTGCAAAGAATGGTGCTTTTGGGTATGGAGAGCTTCAAGTGGTTTTATTCAAGTTACTGACTCCACACTGGTAGAAGATTCTCCCTGTAGACATATATTCTTTAAAATAATTAGCATGTAAAACTTCACAGTGTTTACAAACAACTCTGCAGGAAACAGCCAACAAAAATTCCTTTATTTCTTACATCAAACTCAGACAAATCAGCACTGATGCTTCTCTCACTAACACTCTCTCTCTGGTTAACCAAGACCACAATTACATGAACACTGGTTATAGGCAGAGCACCGGACTCAGGAATCCCCTTCCTCAGCCAGTTCTGCTTCTGCTGCTCTCCCTGAACCAACCTTCAGCGGTGCAGCTTTCCATGCTGCTATGGAGTAACCTGAATTACTTGGCTGTAGCAAGTTAAAAACAGTGTGCTTCCCCAGGTTACTCTGAGCTTTAATTACTCCATGATCCAGTTCACTACACAGCTCCACAAACTGTTAAAACTACAACTGAGGCTGGAGAGAGGCTGATGAACACAGGGGGTACTGTACATCAGCACCATCACCCAGGGAAGATGTGAGAATTTCCAGAAAGGATCATTCATGTTCCTAATTGCCCATGCCATCATCTGTTATTAATAGTTAACTTCTTATAAATGCTAAGCTATTAAAAAAAAGCCAGTATCCTTTTAGGCAGCAGGCTCAGAGAACTCCTAAATGGGCAATTAGTATGGATGAGATCGAGGACAGAGTTCTCAAAATACAGACTATGAAGCCACTTCTCCTGCCCTCTCCTCTCCAGGTACAGCACCATAAGGGTTTTTTTTCCCCCTCTTTTATGTGGGTAGTAGAAGGTAACCTGGCCAGACCTACTTCAAAGGATGAAAGCACAAAGTAAGACTGATTAAATGACATTTATTTCAAAGGAATGCAAGTACTACAGACAGAGAGAGCCAACGATTGACAATTATGAAATGCAAGACAAGTCAAGAACCTTGAGATTTAGTCCAATTGCCTACGTAAAAGTCACAGGTTTGTTTCTATTCATAAACAATCCTATTTTAGAAAACCATTAGCGTTTTCCAGCAGTAAGGAAATTCAGCACCAGTTGATAAACTGTCCAAATGATTAGGACCATCCCAACGGGTTTCAAATTTTTCTTATTCATAGGGAGGTTTATAGATTTAGCATTTGAACCTTCAGAATCTAAAGATAGAACTTCACTAATATCTCACTTTCAAGCTCTGTAGAGTTCACATGGCACCTATGAACCTCCAACTATTTATCAACATTCTCTTTCTCAGTGGTGTCTGAAACAGGCTAGTAAAGGACCATCAGTGACATGCAGAGTCCACATAACCATCACCCTCCCCTAGGAATATGCTTTTAAAAAGCATGTATTGATTTCTGGCAAATCAGCTGTTTGCATGTTAGACTGTTACAAATCACAGAACCACAGCAAATCACCTTCCTGTCTCTACTGGCATCAACCTGAAAGCAATGTACTGAGAAATGAGAAAAGCTGCAGGATGGATGTGAAGAATATTGAAACTTATCTCAGAAAGGTTCTTCTCAGCTGCCCTTCTTTAACCTTTGGGGGTAAATCTTTGGTAGTTTAAAACAGCTAGCAAAGTGCACTAATAATTCTCTTTATAGAATATTACCAGCTTCAGAATTATACAACCTCACAAAAAACAAAAAAAAACACACCCCACCAAACCAACAAAAAAACCCAAACCAACAAAACCCACAAAAAACACACACACAAAACCACGCAAAAACCCAAACCCAACAACTCACAACTGCTGAGATACTACAACTGTACTCCTACCTTACTAAGACTTGGCTGTGCTGTTTGCAGCCATAGCACGCATGTCAAGTCGTTATGTTATGTTTGCTTTTTCGGAATGTATAGGTATTTCATCTCTGAGTCTTTCACGTACTGTAAGTTTACACATTACACCCCCTCTTTTCCTTCAGACAGGGCTGAGAATTGAGTCATATTTTAATTTCATGTTTAAAGAATCATTCACTGGGTTTGAATCAAGTCTCTTTCAATTAGAGGACGACGCAAGTATTTGTGAATAAATTTTTAATTACAATAGGCAATTAAGTCATCTTGAGGTTACTAGCAGAATACTTGAAATATAGCATAAGCACGTTTTATATATATATTAGAAGAGAGCTGCTAGTGCAGTTACACAATATATTCTTATGTAAGAATCTTTACTTCATCTGAATTTAATAAAAATACACGCTCTGGAGGATGGCAGGAAAGCTGTATAAATAAAAGCACCATTTTGTCAGCATGAATTGTCCACCCCAGGCACAACTACACTAAATAACGATCAAATAGCCACATTTATAACATACCAGCCCAGCTGCTTGGCATCACCAAACTCAAAATAAAATTAGAGCTAAACTACTGGCATTTAGAGTCCCTGCAATACCAGGAGAACAGCACCTTTCAGTACGAAAGGGCAAAACCAGCTGCAGCCAAAGCCACAACACACATCACACGCACGAGAGCACGCTACAGAATCCAGCAGGAGCAGAGTCAATCCTACAAAGAAGCGAGAACCTGAACACTAAATCAAAATACTACTTGGTAATTTTGGAGCAGCTACCTCAAACATGCAGAAGCTGGAACTCAGCGAGTGCCAGTTTTAACAGAATTTATATTTTAGCTCTGCTGTGAACGCGCTGATGTTTGAGTCCATGACGTAAGAAAACTTTCCCTTCCGTCAGTTCTTCAGTGCTGTTTTCTACCTCTAAAATACACGTTGTTTTCAATCTCTTCAAACTAAAAACAGTATACTGGCCTTTCAAACGCATCAAGAATAATAATGAAGATTGACACGCTGCGTTTCTATCACACAGATACGAGTTTCACCTAATCCCTCCAAAGAGAAAGAGCAGGCAATTGAAATCCTGAACACACTATTTCACCACCATCCCAACTTTCCTCCTCTCCTGAAAAAGCAAAAATACTGTTCCAAAAATAACTCCTAGGAGGTAAGAAAACATAAACTATTGCATAACAAGAAAATAAAAGCACATTTTAAAGTCAGAAACCTATCAGAACATTTCCTAAGCAGAGCAGCTCTCAAATATTCGCGTGTCATTCTTTGTCGGACCCACGGCATTACACAGAGGGACGGATGCAGGACTTTTGGAACCCAACTATTCAGCAAAGCAGTTTTGCATTTTGCCTTCAATCAACACATAATTGATATATGGATATACCTGTAACACTTCAAAACTTCCTTTCACACAGCAAGAACATTCTACAACAGTTAATCTGCTAGATGGACAAACTACTAGAGATTTATGTCTGGCACACTGCAACAATTTCACCTGGATGTGAAGACAACAGCAGGCCCAGCTACAAAAATCTCCTCCCAAAAGAAACTGTCAGCATCGCAGATACATGTAAAAAGCTATGCTGACCTGTTGCCTGGGCTGGTAGTTTGACCTCAGAATCCTGCTGGAGCCGTGGACTCCAAACCTGAAGAACAAAAGGAAAATAAACACCTGGAGACAGACAGAAGGCAAGCAAGAATTGCCCTGACATCCCAGGTGGTTCTCCAACCAACAGTAACCAGCCCCATCTGAATGAAAATTCTGCATCAATACATTTGTTGTGATATTTCTACGGACAAACACCAACAACTGAGATTTAGCTATTATTTATATATTATTAACAATGTAGTTATGCTCAGATCCCATTAGAAAATCCATTACCAAAGCATATCCACTTCCAACCCTGCTTACAACTGGGGGGAGAAAGAGCTGACACATGGCTACAACCTCTTCCAGTTTCTCTTTCAGCTGAAATCACAATTAAATTAAAAGTGGATCTGCAATATGAATTAACTCACAGACAAGTGACTTCCCCAATAACCACAGAATGCTAAGCAGCTCACAAAAATCATTGTTAGCAATTTCTCTATCACTATTAATCATGCCGTAGGCTTCTACAACAAAGAATTCTTGTAAGGATCCTTCAACTTGAACACCGAAATCATTACTCTGACAAATCAGCTACAAAACAGACACTTGGCAATTCTAGCAATTAGATTAGGAATTTACATATTGGAAATACTTTTTTGCCTGCTTTGTGTCAGTGCATTCAATCAAGTCCTGCAGTATAATACAATATTATTATATAAGTTGGCATCTTGTAATCAAGTGTTTGCTACTTGATAATAACAATTATCAACTTTACACCACAATGCTAACTATTAGTAGGGTCCTTGAAAGAAGCAGGGTATTAAAAATAGATTATTTTTTCTTTTTCTCTTCAGAAACTCCTCATATAACATCACTGAGCTGCGGACCAAATCAGGAGCACAACTTTCTTGAGCAACACGGACAAGGAGAAGGAAACACACATGACTGTGTGGACACTGTCCAAATGACTCTGGAGCAGCCCGTGTGACAGTGGGTTGTGACACAGGCTGTAGTTTTTCAGTTGGACTTGCTTCACTTCACAACACCACGCAAATGAACCCGATCTGTACAATAAGAATCTCAGAACCCTCACACCACTCCGAGGCAGTTTGCCACAGAAACTCACCACCAGCTTCAAACCAAATAGAGACTCCCAAACACATTGGTAACAACCTACCCTCCAGGATACCCTCCAGGAAAATTCTTTCAAACAATCCTGCTGTAACTGCCACTCTCTTATCAAAAGGAAGAAATCCACACGTGCTACTCCTACCCCCCTATACACTCACCCCCTATTTCAACCAGAATAACTGAAATTCTAAGAAAGTTCATTTGAAGTTTAGAAATTCTGGTTTTCACCTTAATTCTTGCAAGGCTGTGTAATCTTAGCTGTGTTTGGACAACATGCAGGGATCAACAGTGTATTAAATGGACACTGCAGAGGACCTCAAAATACCCCCTGTCCTCTTCTCCAGTCAGAGTGCAAGTCTGCTGCGTATGCTTCTAATTATAAATATAGTAACATGCCATGGGGACAGCACCAGCCCTTCCAACACGGTCTGAGGCTACTAACCCAAATCTGTGCCGAGTACAGGGCCAGATCAACAGAATAAGAGCTTTTTTTGTTGTTTTGTTTTGATTTTTTTTTCTTATAATCTGCAAATCATCGAGCAACTTGTACACAGCAATAACATACTTCAAATGCAAAGAGGTCTATCATAATCCATCATCCCAAGATTCCGCTGGTATTTCCAGCTTTACAACTTGCACAAGTTCATGTCCATTACCCCACGTTCTTCAGGAAGTTGTCTTTCCTACTCCTAACACAACAAAACCATTTTGAGTTTCAGACAGCATTTAGAATAAGCACAAATATATCCCATGCACACTTCCATTTAAATTAAAAATGATTAAACATCTGATTTCTTCCTTGTTCATATTTGCTTCTTGGCACTAACGTTTCAAGTTAAAATACTGCACAATGGTGAAGTAATTTCTTCGTGTGCTTCATCTTCTAAAACCTTCCCGAGGTACTAGATATTAAAGAGTCTTTAAAGTTCACAACTTAAATATATACCCTAAGAAAGCAAGAGTTTTCTTTATTGTTATGCAAGTGTTCATAGTGTCTGGTATTTCTCAGAGTACTTCCCAGTATGAACTTCAACTTGCAAGAAGAATATTTTTCCAGCCTCATTATTTCTCCAGCACCATTGAGGGATCTTTTACCAGGCAGGCAAACAAACACCTTCAGAAGTGCAAGTTCTTCTATACAGGCAAAGATATGAACTACTTCTAACACACGTTTATGTTGACTGGCAGAAAAACTACTCGGCCTCAAGTTGAAAACTTTAAATATGCACCACGGGAAATGGCTCATGGCCAGAACACAGCACTTAATTACTTCAGATAAAAAAGAAATGATGCAATAATAAAAAAAAAAAAAAGCTATGGCCATAAAAGGATTAAGCTGACATTCCTGGGTTGGTTCTGAGTATCTCAAATTGACATGATTTTAGTGTTTTTTTTCATCTCTAGATGAAGTAAGAAACAGGAGTGTTCCATAGATCAATACATGTAATTTTCTCAGCGTTCCCATTAGCATTTCTACCTCTGGGTCACTGGCTGACAGAACTTTGGAGGGCACCGAGAAAGAAAGGCCCCAGAACGGGTCAACTACCAGAAAGTGACCCAGAGAACGCGAGGGGAAAGCTCAGCACACGACACCCGCTTCCTCGGGAGCAGAGACAAGGAAAGCAGCGAGGGAAGAGGCCAAACAACGTTTGTAAACACAACGCTTCTGCCCGGCGCTCGTCCGACCGCTGAGACGCAGCCAGGCTGAGTCATTCCTTGGAGTAACTTCACGGCGAATCCCTCGCCCTGGCACCGGAGCCCTGGGCAGGGAGGGGGCACCCGGGTGTCTGCGAACGGCTGAAGGGAGAACGAAACCAATAATATAAACTCAACTATGAGATTTTTATACTGAGATTTCTTTTTACGGCACTGAAATTATAAGGAAGAGGGTTGTTGGGAGAGGGCAGATCTTTTCTGTTTGTCATTTCTCCGCAGCGCGTGACGCTTTCGCTTTAGCCGGAGCCCGGCGGAGCTCAGCGCCTGCGGGACGGGACGCTCGGGAGCAGCGAGAGGGCTGCCGCTTGGGGTTCTTTCTTTCGGTGGAGACCAGAGGTCGAGCACGGCTTCTGTTCAAGGAGCACTTTTACAGGGGAGATTTCTCGCTCTGTCTGGCCACTGCCGAGCTGGTCTCACACCAGAGTTTCCATTCTAACCCCTCTCGTTATGAGGATGTACACGGTAGCCACCAGCATCCCCTTTGGGTTGGGAACTGCGCAGCCTGGGCGCCTTCATGGGGCTTTTGGCCTTTCTCTTCTGGTTTTGTACCTCTCTCTTCCCTGCTCTCCATCACCCAGGGCCTGGCTGCAGCTCCCCAGGGGCTCCTGCTGCCTGCCCCTGCCTCCCATTGCTTCCTTCTGCCCCCCAAAAGCAGCAGCGGTCCTTGCATTGCCTCAATGGGGACTTTGGGATGCCTGGAATGGGGTCATTACCCCAGGACCCCTCTCCCCCATCTGCCAGAAGGGGCTGTGCTGAGCAAGGCCTTGTCACCCTCTTCTCTTGACTGTCCCATCTGGGTCCCACCTCTGGGGGCCAGCTTGGCAGCTGATGGAGGTGGCGGTGGCTGCCAGGCGTGCAGGGCAGCGATGCCCCAGCAGGGCGGTTTCCTCTGCTGGCTGACAGCTTCAGTTTCGAGGGGGAAGGTGTCTCCATGGCGGGGAGGGTTGGAGGAAGGGGGCACTGGGAAGCCATCAGCAGCCCCCGTATTGGTTACAAAATGCTCCTCACCGGCCTTGGGGTGGCTCCCACATACCCATGAATTGCCTGTGCCGCATGTGGAGGGGCAGCAGCTCAGCTCCACTGTGGGGGGCTGTAGTAACCCTGCTGTGGGTCGACAGTCCCACACACCCCACTCTTGGAAACACCCCCTGACCCTGCAGAGAGCCCCTCACCCAGGCAGGGTTTTGAACCCTGCTGTACCACCCTACAAAGGGATGGGAATGCCGGGAGGGGGGCGATGCTGCTGAAAAATGTCCCCCTTGGAGTTGGCAGGGACATTTCTGGGCACACAGGAGCAGCTCTGAGGAGTGGGAGTGGATACTGGAGCAGCGCTGGACATTGCTACAGGTGCCTCGCACCCCTTCATGGGGTGTCCTGTTCCAGCTTCTCCATTTGTGTCCCCCCGGCAAAGCTCCTCAGATGGAAAGCAGCCCCTCTGCCTGTGTGTCGATATACAGGGCACAAAGCAGTGTGTGAAATTATTGAGCCCTCCTGAGAGCTGCAGTTTCATGTTGAAGGCCCTTGGAGCTGGAGAGGCTGCTCAGTGGTGATGGGAGCCCACCGGGATTTGAACTGTCCCCTCCTCAGGGGACACAGTGTAATATTTTAAGTGGTGTCGAGGCCAGTGCGTATTTTTTCCGAGGTGAACTGCACTTCTGGAAAGAATTGCTTTGTCTTTTACAGAATACTACTTAAATAAACAGTGCCCCACTATAATTTTTGCTTTTGAAATTAACTCCTTCAGGCCATGAGACTTACCCATGCCCATACAAAATAGCTGCCAGGACTTTTAAAGAAAAAAAGAAATATGTCTGGGAGAGAAAAGTTTAGTCTGACAGAAGAGAGCCTGTAAATCTCTCCCCTTCTCCGTGCCAGTCGAGGATGGGTTGCAGGAGCAGCCAACCCATTTCAGAGCCGGGTGCCACTGCACCAATGTTACTTAAAAGGAGTTTTGTGCATATTAATGCGCGTGCACTCAGGCCAGACTGCGTGCTGCACAGGGACAGCCTATTCCCTAGCTGAATTGAACTATCTTGTTTTCTAATCTAACCTACTTTTTTTCTTTCTTTTTTTTTTTTTTCTGTCAGAAGTCGGTACTTTGCGGGAACCTGTTCTCAGTGCAATCTCAGAGCTTTTTGTGGGTGTCTGATTTCTGTAACACGTTTTGGTTTCCAATATGAATGTAACGTACAAAGAATATCATGACGCTGCTCTAGGTGTACATGATCTTATCTACCTGACATTTAGAGTTTTTTTAACCGTCCAATTCACCTGATTTGCATAAAACTCACATGATTTTTCTTTTTTTTCCTCCTTTTTTTCATGCATCATCATAACAAACTACTCAGGTTTACCAGACTGTTTTCTGCCTGTCAGCATGAACTCAGGACCTGTCTCTCTTCCCTTTCTTCCTTCCTAGTGGAGGTTGGGGATGTTAAAGGTAGCACTTGGAGGGGACCTGTGATCCCAGACAGCCACTGAAATCCTTAATAACCAAATGTGTTCCATGGAAACAAAGCAGCTGAGTGTACATCCCATCCAGTTCTTGTTAATTTAAATAGACGAGACTTCTTGTTATTGATAAGGAAACTCCCCGGAACAGCCCCCTGGATCCCAGAAGGCTCCCCCTGCCGTGGCCGTCCTCATTACAAAACAAGGCCACAATTAAAATAAACTCCAGAGCTAAACAAACTGCTGCCTCTCACTGGTCATGTGTTAGCTTTAGCCTTTAACGCAGAACAGAATGTTTTTCTGGGTATAGGAAGAGGCATGGGCTCCGGCCGGGAGGAGAAGAGGGAGCAGCAGCTGGGCGTATGGAAACGGCAGGCAGTGGAGTACTGTGATGCTCATCTGGGCTTCTTTCTCTTGCTTTCTTTTATTTTTCTTTATTGCTTTATTTTCTTTGATTTGGGTTGGGTTTTTTTTGTTGGTGTTTTTGTTGGGTTGTTTTTGTTGTTGTTGTTTGGTTGTTTTTTTTTCCTTTAATTGGATTATTAGTGATCTGGCTTGGTCCTTACTGTGAGGGAAAGGACTGGAAGTGGAAAAACTTGAATGTTTGTGGTAGAGCCTGGCTGTTCCAGCATGTCCTGAGCACACCTGACCATACCTCACCCCTGTCCAGCCCAGGTCCCAGTCAGCCCACCGACCACTTGTCAATCCATGAGTCCCCGGCCCAATTTATGTTGCTTCCCTCATGTCTCATGCAGAGGCTTTAGATGGCCATAGATACCACTCAGCATTTGCTGGCATCTGGAACTGGACTGGTATGATGGTGGGGAGCACAGGGTACCCTGGAGGACAGGACCAGAAGGGTGGAGAGACACATGTAGGGCGGGAGGAGCGTCCCAAGGCTGTGGAGAAGTGTGCAGCCGTCCAGCCCGCAGTGCCTCCTTACAACAACACAGCTCCCCACACCGCCTGAGAGCACATTGTCACCTCTGTGCAATGTGCAGGCGCCTTGTTTGGGGTAACAAATTGCACTTGGACCTGTACTCCATGAAAGGAATCACTCCAGTGACGGAGGGCTGCGCATCCGTGCTGCATTCAGATGAAACCCCAGGATAATATTCCTGCAAAATTGCCCAAATAACTGGCATATCTGCTCGGCTCTTGCTGCCAGGAGACAGTGCAGGCTTGCCTGTCAGAAATTACTTTCCTCCCACATAGGCGAAGGAGTGAGATATCTGCCTGTCTGCCTGCTGAATTCCCAAACACTGCCTGTGAGTAAACAGCAGTTTCCAGGAGGAGCATAAGGATCGTCCCTGTCCCACTAAGCGCCACTAGCACTGTGTCATCTCTGCCCCATCTTTGATTGAAAATAGAAACTTCGTCCAGAGGTTTTCCAGCCACAGATAATTCCCTCCAACCCATCCCCAGTCCCAGTCAGTTATTAACCGGTTCTGGACCAAAGCCTGGCAGTGCCTCGGCAGGGCTGTGCTGGGCAATGCTCCTTGCCCAGCTAGCATCCCCAGCCCACTCCATCGCTTGTCCCCAAATCTTGTCATCCTGGCATCACAAAAGTGTGTGACCTGTGGAACCTGAAAATCCCTGGCCCGTGGCTGAGTCGCACCACTGACCTCTTTCCTTTTCAGCAGATCTGTCAACTTTCAGCTGTCAAGATTAAAAAAACCTCACTAACCCCTACAGATACTTTTCTGATAAGGAGTTACGCTGAGGTAGCTCAAACCTAAAGCAGAAGTGGTTACTTTGTTGGGAAACAAAAATAAAAAGAAAAATGTGGTGCTTGCTTTGGATGGTTAATAGTGTTATTTATTACTCTTGTACTCGCGTGGCAGAGAATCTTGCAGATCCCTGATATTAAAAAGCAGAAGAGAGCCTAAGAAGAAGGACGATGCCTCAAAGTTTTATGGACACAAGCACAATGAAATTAAAAGAGGAATTTGCATCGATCCTGATAATTTTGAAACAGGCCTCTAAAGTTTCAGGCTAAATCAGCCTGCTTTGTTGTTTTTTTCTGTTTTTTTTTTTAGAGACACCTCGGACGCCTCAGCTAGTAGAGAACTACGTGATTTTCAATTTCTTTCTTCAAATAAAACATCAATGTAATTTTTATATTCTTTGAAATGATCTGTACAATTTTGTTCACGGAAACCCTTTGATATAGACTTAAAGGATTTAGTGACTGGATGAGAAGGTATCTGGAAGTAATGGTGAAAATGGTAATTATTTGTTTTCCTGCCTCCTGAAATTCTTTTATTTCTTTGTACTATCTCTAAAAGCATGTCTGGCAATAACAAGCTGTCTCTGAAAAGAATTCAATTAAATGTATTGCCAACAGAATATTTTATAATTTTTTATACCAGTAGTTAGAGTGTTAAATAATATATTAGTAGATTTATAGACTACATTTAGGTACGGCTATGAATAGCTACAGTAAAAACCCAGAATATTCATGTAAAAAAGGAGGAGGGGAAGTTTGGTTTCTGGGTTTTAAGATTTTTTTTTTCTCCTCGTGCTTATTTGAGTTTCAGTTTTAGGACTTGAAAAAAAAAAGATTCTCTCATCTTTTTCTGTTATTCTCAAATGATAAGAATATTCAGCTATTTTTTGAGACAAAAATTCCTGTGGGATTTCTCATTGTTTTAAATATTAAATATTAAAGGACTAAGAAAGAAGTAGGCAGATTCTACAATATGGATATGAATCAAATGGGATATTTATTTGCATAGGTACATGGCAAATAGGGAAGGATCGATCCCAAAGCTGTATGAAATTGCCAGTTACTCCATTACAGTGTTACAAATAGATTATTACCCATAAGAATGTAACTCTTAATGTCCTAAAAATAATTTAACTCTAGGATTATTTTTATTTAATCTAGTAAATGACAGATATATTTTTAATTCCAATAAAGCAGAAATAAAATGTCTCCCAGGAGCTAGAAACTAAACCCAGCTGTTCCCACACCCCACTCCCTTATTTTTCATGGGCATTCCTATTTTTTTTTCCCTTCTTTTTTTTTTTTCTTTCTGAAGTCTCATTGACTCTTCTGGATTTTGCAATTTATTTCTCCTTCTTTTTCCCTCAAGTAAAACAGTTTTCATCAGAAAACAAGATATTTTTTTCCTTCCAAGCCTCCCTGCAAATTGCCTCGCTCTCTTCCAGACAAGTTTCTAGGATCAACAAGTTAACCTTCAGAGAGATTACAAAGGTACAAGTGGGCTGCTTAAGAGGTGAATCATTAAACATAAGGTGAAGTGTATGACTGCAAAAGGTTTCAATTAAAGTGACAGTTCAGTCAGCCTTTGCCTGCCCTGGAAAGGTACGTTTTTATTCTCAGTGCCACCTCGAGAGCTCCATCCACCCTGGGCAGGGAGGGCTGGTTCCCCCCGGCCGCGTTCTGCATCGCCAGGGCTGCTGCTGCGGTTCTCACTCCTGCAAACGACTCTGACGGTTTCAGCGTGATAAATTCGACTGTGACAGCATTAAATATGGGAAAGGAGCCAGATCTCCTTTCTGTCCCACCCAGGCTGGAATTAAGGAGTCTGCCTCAGATCTGCCTTCTCAGAGGCTTCACCCAATGGTCCTCATTACCTTGGCTTGAGGGAGAGCAGAATCAGGCCCACAACTTTCCCCATTACTTCCCCGAATCCTGCTTGTTTCTAATTATGATTTTTAAAAGTAGTTTTGTTTTAATATAGCAGCATATTTAATAAGCAGCCCTGGGGCAGAGGGAGGAATGTGAAATCCTTGCCGAGTTGTGGAAATCCTGCACTTGTGCTGCCTCATCTCTGCGTCCCTGCAGCTGCTCCTTGCGGGGCTGGCATGTTGGCACCTCTGGTCCCCTTGACAAATTTCCCATAGGTGTCCAGGGACCGTCTGCCCCAACGCAGGGCCTATATATCTAGGCACAGAGAGCAATGCATGGACAACCAGTCCACAGACAGCTGCTGCGTCTCTGTCTGCCCTGCACGGAGGTCCTGCATGCTTGGAAGGGGTACGTGCAACCTTGGGCTTGTTTTTCCTGGCTTTGGGTAATACGGGCAGCATGGTGGTGAGGCAGGAGGTAGAGGGGGCTCAGGTCAGCTGTTGCCCTGATCTGGAGCAATTTTGTGCCATTTTCTGGCACTTCTCCGATATAAATTTTAAGTATTTCTGGGTTTTATATTTCACTCTAGCATGTTCCCATATGGCAGCCCCGTGTGTGGATGAGCAAAAGGATGCTCCAGCGATTGGGTTAATTCCCTCCTGCTAATTCCTTACATAATCATGTGGTCTCAGATCCTCAAAAGTATTTGTGTGCCTGCCTCCCTTGGAAATCAGAGAGTTTAATTGTCTGCTAGAATGATTGCGTTTTGTTTTGAAAAGCAGGAAATAACAAACTTGGGTTTTATGAGATTTGTTTGCCTCTCTGTGGTCACAGAACATTTTATCTACCTTTGCAAATAAATTCACAGTCAAATAGTGTAGTTCTCAGACTAGAGATGGATTTTTAGACTGTGACCAAAGGGAACTGGGTGCCAACATAGGTTAGGGGAGACGGGTTTTGGCCTGTTGGTGCTTCTGGTCCCAGATGGTAAAATGTGTATAGGACAATGAAGAGTCTCACAAAGATGCTGGAGGGAAGAAGCCATTAAAGACTGTGAGATGCTGAGATAGGGGGATAATAGAGATCCCGTCAGTGAGAGATGCCATCTATTACAGATAACTATTGCACAGCTCACTGCGTCTCCCTCTCTGGAAATGGCTCCTTTCTTAGTTTCATTTTTGGCTATGTGACCCAAAAGAATTCTCCTTACTCTTTGGTGTTTGTCCCCTTCAGATATTTCACGCAATATGGAAGGAGGAGGAATCAAAATACCATGACATTGAAGTTTATTGCCGATTCTGCTCACGTCGGTTGAAATCAGTCACTAAAACCTCAGCCTGCAGGACCCCGTGCTCTGTATTTTTCTTCTCTAGGTAATCGTGATGGCAGCAGGGGGAGGTAAGTAGAAGGGAAAAGGACTGATTTTATTAGGTGTTAGAAGAGCTTATTAGAAAACAGGGGAAAAAAAAGCAATAAAATTATAAAGACGGGAATTAAAACAAGCGATGAAATCCAGTCCCTGCTGGCTGCCAGGGGACACTTCTCTCCTCACACACCCTTTCGCAGCTTGGAAGATGCCCAGGCATTGATAAACATTTTACAAAAGCCCGACTCCACAGCAGCAAACGGTGGTGAATACCAGGAGAAAAAATACTCGGGTGCCAGGATCAGCCCGGCAGCTTCAGAGGCAGCATTTAACCTGCTGCCTTGCAGCCTGTGGGCCCTGTTTGGGTTTGTTGTCAGTGAGCAATTTGGATCTGCAGTATACCTGGGTTATATTTAGGTCAATTAAATTAATTGCTGGAACAGACAACCCTTTTTAGACCCAAGGCACTTTCTGCCCCCCTTCTCGATACTGTAGGGCTGATGTAGTGATTCTGGGGCTTTGGTTTGGCACTCAAGAGCATGTGTGTATTTCATGTTAGAAGCAGAAGCAGAGATGGATGCTGCTAGACAAATATTTGGTTAATTTTTGTAATTATTAGTAATAACAATTCTCTGCTCTCTCAAGCACCTTTCATCTCCGAGCGTTTTCAAAACGTGAGTAAAGCCAAGCCACGCAGCTCGACTCTAGGGGCTGTAATTAGCTTCAGCTCCACGTTGTAGATGTGGAAAGTGAGGTGGAGGGAGGCGGGAGGACTGGAGGTGCAACAGAGCCAGGGAGCGGTGCCCTGAGCAGCAGCCAGCAAGGCCCGACTGAAGCAAAACTCCAGTCACTACCAGGCTTTTGGTGGACCTGCCCTGCAAGACAAGCTGATCTCACAATGCTGTGCTGATATTTGAGCCAGATCCTGAGCCAGGAGCCTGAACTTTTCCTCCCGGGAGCTTCAAACATGCCCTGGCCACGAGGGTATCCCTTGGCCACTAGCACATGTCATCTCCCCTCAATATGAGAAATGATGGGACAAGACAGTTTTGTGTGATTCCCATTTCCCAGCCTTTCTGGTGCCTTAGCTCCACATTCCAGAATCCCACAAGATGATGATCATTCCAGAATGACCAAGAACAGGAGGGACCTGGTGGGCTTTGAAGCTTGCTTCCCACAGCCCTGAGCCACCATATCCTCTTCGACAGCTACAAACTCACCTGACTGGTGTTTTGCATCTATCTGCCTATTGCGGGACCTCTTTCCCCAAGTGGTTAAGGTGCTTTTACTAATTTCTACACTATGTTTCTTCATAGACTGTTGGTTCCCCACCATGCTTAGGTCAACTCTGTAGCATCTTTACCCTCCTGCTCCTGTATGCTCTAGATCTCTTGGACATCTGTGTCCCGGACATGTTTGTCTCGCTGTAAAACAAGTAGAAAAACCAAGAATTTGGGATTATGCCTTAGGAAATTCAACAATTCATTCCAAAGTGATTTAGTAGATCTCTGACAATTTCTGACCGATCTCTGCCCCTCTTTTAGGCCCTGGAGCAGAGGTAGAAGAATGCACCACGTGTCTTGCAACTTGGCCTTCTGGCAGCCTGCCCTGTGCCCTTATCACCACCTCCTTCCACAGTTAGTATGAGAGGCTTTGGTTCATCACCCTTGTTAGATGCAGCTGTGGTGGCTGACAAGGTTGTCATTCCACGCCGTGACTCATGGATGTATGTGGAAGACATAGATGTCTCAGGATAGAACACTGAGATTTCAGGACATGGATAGGGTGATTCGCATGGGCTCTTCCAGCCTGCACCTTCCTTTAGTAGGGTCATGTCATGATAGCCAGCATCTAGGCCTAAAACTATGATGGGTAAGCTTGAGATCTAATTTTGAAAAACAGAAGGAAAAAAAAAGGTTTTTTCTATTCTTCCATTCCATTCCATTCCATTCCATTCCATTCTGATGGATCACAAATGTGTGTTCCCAGCAAGTCTCCTAGGTGCTAGCACAGACATCCTGGCTGTAATGCTCAAATTAGTTGAGTCCAGCAGATCGTCAGAGCTTCAACCTGATGCAAGGATTCAATCACCTAAGTATATTTCAGACCCCAATTGACCCGGTACTTCTCTCTTTTATTATCCGTGCACAATCTCTCCTGCTGTGCCAAGATTTCTGTGTTCTTCATTTCTCTCCTGTCTCTGATGCCACAAAGTCAAGTGAATGTCTTCAAGGAAATCTCAGTAATAAAACCTATTTCCTCCTCCTTACTGCAAAGAGAAAGCAGAGTAATAGTTTCTTTATCCATCAGGGACCAGTTAATGCCTCACTCCTCATCATCACCAAATGCAACTAATAAAGGAGTAAAGGAGATTTGGCAGTTTAATGCAGCAGCTAATTTTGTGCCTGTTGCCCTGCCAGAAAGTATTTTCACTTTTGGGTGATGCCAGAATAGCAGAGCTGATTAATTAGCCTTCTCTTGAGCAGGAAGAGCTCAGCTAAGACGCCTGCAGCCCCCAGACAACCCAGGCATTGGCCAACCTTGTTAGTAGCCGGCATTCCCGGTATCTCAAGGGTTCATCGGTCTGTCTGTCTGGGTAAGACAGAAAGATGACGGTGTAGAGCTTTCCCTCGGGAGGAAGTAGGTCTATTACACAGATTAGGTCTAGCGCTGTCATTGAGAGAACTGGCCAGAGAAAGCTCCTAGCATGTAGATTCTGGCCAGGCACCACCAGCATGGTGGCTCACAGTGGGTCACCACAGAGCTCAGCTCAGCCTTTGAGGGAGGCAGTGCACAGACTTTCGAGACCCTCTGTAGATCCAGATTTGGAGGGGTCAGAACTGCAGCTGTCACACACAAGCATGGCAGTCTACAAAAGACAGCTTTCAGGAATAGTAAATATGTCTCTGCAATGAACAGAAATGCAAAACAAGGGAACTCCAGCCTCAATAGCAAAGTGTCTCAGCAGACACATTCAGACTCATTCATTGACTGCAGACTTCCAAATACACAGGAGACACCAGCCACTTGTGAGGGCAGCTCCCAAAGAGCAGCATGTGACCACAGGACCATGACAAGCAGAGACCCTGTGCTGGCTCAGTAGTGTTCTCTGTGCATCATTAACTCCTCCTGAGCTCTCCCTGCCCTGCCTTCGTCTTCCACAAGGTGTTTCAGGACAGTTTAAGCCTGTGGACAGATTAATTAAACTCAGGGACAGGAAAAGACAGTTTCTGTAGGGCCTAGTCATCTTCCTTTCCATGTAATTTCTCAGAGGTTTTATGGTAATGCCTGTAAGAGTTTGCAAGACCAGGAACTTAGTAAGTACATTTGTAGGCAGAGAAACTCCCTCCAAGCATGTGATGGTGTAGGATCCAGCAAAACAAGTCCTTTGGTCTTAGCTGTCTCCCTATAGATGCTGTGACAGTAATGATAATATAGAGAATTTCAGTCTGGAGACTTGAACAACTTCTTCTGTCTGAGAGCTGGTGAGGAGATGAGTGGCTGTGAACTAGGGAGCGGTCAGATGGTAGGATATGCTTCTCATCTGGAACTTCCACTGGGCTACAGTGTGAACCTGGGCAGACACCCCAGTGTGAGCATCTTCACTGGGGCTGTCTGTCTGTGTTGGTTTTGTAATGGGTACAGAGAACCAGGTGCTCCAAAGAGGCCCTTCATCTCACCCTGAAAGAGCAGTCCATGGTAGGCTGGTTGTGCCCTACAAGTATCTCTATGGACCACTCAGATGTCTACCTCTGATGTGAGCACCAGCCTCCGGGGTGTTCAGACACAACCCCCATCTGGAGTTCCCTGCATGTTCCCAGAGGCTGGCCCTGCTGAGCTTCTGCTGAGCACTAGCTGTGCCCTGGCTTGGAGGCAGGCTATGCCTGCGTTGCTTCTGTATGGCTGGGGTTAAAATCGACCACAGAAAGTCAGGGGAGGCTTTGGGACATACGAGTCTCTACCTCTTCTCTTTGCTAACCCTACAACAGAAGGTGGATAACTGTTTCTTTTTTTTTTTTTTTTATGATCTAGGGAGGATGGGTGGTGAATTAATGTCACAGAGCCCTCCAGATGGAGGCCACTACAAGTGCACTGTGTTTTTATTTTAGTGAATGTTGCTCTACCATCCTGACACGGTCTCATTACGCTATTAGAGATGTTGCTGTGGGGAGCAGTGCCTGTACCATACCATCTAGCAGGAGAGGGGAAGACCCCTTTGATCCACCTCCCCAAAACAGCTTTCCTGGCCTGCTGTCCATTCCCTCTGCCTTCACCACTCAGATGCTTTCATGTCGTTTAGGCTGTGGACCCAATGTTGCCTGTGTGCCCCTCTGGCTCTGAAATTGAATGATTTCTGCTCAAACAAGTGGAAAGCACCCCCATCCTGAAGGTAGCATGGAACCCCCAGGCCATTCTTGCCTCCTTGGGCTTTCTGAGCATCACCTCTGTCAGCCCCATGTGTCAAGCTGAATTTCATCACTTGGGTGCTTACTCAGAGAGACACAGGCTTAACTCCATCCTTATCCATCAGTGAGCTTGAACACATCCTTAGCAGGAAGCAAGGGCTTATATTCTATTGCAAGGAGGTGAGATTTAAGCCAGTCTGTAAAGCGATCAGGTCAGAAGGAAATGTGGTGTCTCCTACACAGACACCCAAGACAGCTGGTGATAGCTGAGACTCGCCATTTCAACATGCCAGGCTGCTGTGAACTGAAGCACAGAGAGGGGACACCTTGATGCAGCAAAGGAGATATTTCAACAGGTACAAAGCAGCTGGTACAAAACTGGAAACTAAAAGGAAGAGAAAGTTGCATCTCCAAGGCAGTGCAGCCTGGTGATGGGGCGACAGCTTTCAGGCGTAGTGTGCCACGATGTAGTGCAGAGATAAGGGAGAACAAGCACGAAAGCTAGAAGATGGAAGCAGGTTCAGTTTTGCATTTTTCTGAAGTGCAAGATTTTCCATGTAAAACATGTATTGTGCGAGCGTTTCTGTCACACTGTATCCACCTCACGGTGAGGGGAATGACATTGCTTTTCTTCCATAATCCAGCTTTGATATGTCTACTCCAGTTCCTACAAGAGCCTGGGGATTGTTTAGGGGATGCAACGGCAAAACAGCTATGAAGGATGGCCTTGGCCTTTCCTGGGCATGGTGGTGTGTGTGCATAATGAGAGCTACATGGGGCGATAGCATCCTCCTGACCTTGCAGAGCAGCTTCCCTGCTCCTGGAGAGCATCTGCCCGGGTCTGGCTGTGCAGGGGTGGGTGGGTTACCCAGCATGCTGCAAAGGTTCTGTTAGCACACAGTGCAGCCAGAGCTGTGGGGGCAATGCACTGGCTCTGTGCATTAGAGTGTGCAGCAGAGACTGACAAATTAACTCACCTTGATTTATCTTGCTCTCCCAGATGCTATCTTGAAATGTCTCAATCCCAGTGCTCCAGCCTGACCGGCCAGATAAGAGACAGCTTGTGCATTGCTGGGACAGGGTTTAGGCGGCGAGTGAGTCCAGCTGGCAGGAAGCTCATTGCCTGGCTGCAAGGGGACAGACCTTTCTGCCGTGGCAGTCACGAGATCAACAAATGCTTTTTCTTTAGAAGAACTTGTTGATTTTAAAAATAAAGCAGTCATGGCCTATGGTCCTAGAAATGTCTGGGATCAGGAAAACAGAAAGACATTTTTCTGTTCCTAGTGTAATTTGCACTGTAAAACCTAAACAGTGTTTGTCCTTCTGGACCTCCCCAGCTTTGCACTTCTGTGGCATTTATCAACACCGTGTTTTGGTGAATGACCTTACTTCAGATCACTTACACGGCTGAAGTGATGTGGTGATAGTGCCAAATTCCTGGTATCCAACAGCTTCCGCCTTCCTGCCCAGAGCAGCCGAGTGGATCCAGGGAGTGCTCCACTCATGAAGCAAACAGCCTGATCTGAAGATATCTTTGCATCAAACCAAGGCCCAAACCTGTAAAAACTTGTGCACCTGCTCAGCTCTGAGATCATGAGTAATCACAGAGACTGAACATATTATTTCTATTCTTTATTCGTACGTACTATTTCTGTGTCTCTCTTTCCCTATTATCTCTGTGTCTTGTAAACATTAATGAATAGTTCTCAGGTCCCAGAACACTGCTTCATTGTTTGTGTTGTGGGTCACAGGGAGTGATTAAGGCTATGGGGAGGAATGGGGGGCTGGATTTAAAAATGCCTTGTTTTATTAAAGTTTCTTTGCTTAGCTTCTGAAGCATAGGAATTTCAGGCTACCCTAATGGTGGTTTTTTTGAGCCACTTGAGAAATACAACATTTCCCAAGGTGCTCGCTTTCATCCCACTCTGAAAGTTTCATGAAAGCCATTAGAATTGTCTCCTTGCTGCCATTGAAGAGTTAATACACATGGCCATAAACCAGACTTTTGTGTCATTTCAGATGAAAAACCATTTCTTCTCACTTAACTTACCTCTGGGAAAAGTGTTGCTCATAACCTTGGCTACTTCATTTTATTAACCACTGTCATTTTCCCTGGGACCTCAGAAAGACAGGGCTGTCTGAGGTGCAAGCAGGCTGGGCTGTGTGATTGTCTCCCCTCTTCCCCTGGGACAGTGCTCTTTCTCCCCAGCCCTGGGTGCTAGTGTAGAGGAGGAGCTCTCATGTCCCTTATCAGAGAGATGAATTTCATCAGGGAGCAAAGCCTGGAAGGGTTAGGTTTTCTGCAGACACGCAGACTATGTGGGTGCTTGAGAGTGACATTTTTGTCTCTGGATCCATGACTTGGTTGATATGGGGATGGAACAGGTTGTCTCAGTGTGGTGTAAGGAGTTGCAGGGGCGGTGTTCCTGGGCTGCAGCTTAAAGGCTGGTCTTGTGTTCTCTGACATTGTGGGAAGGAGAGTGACCCACACAAACTCAGGCAGAAGCTGGAGGATCTCTGTATGCCTCTTAATCGCTCTCCGTGTGACACCACATTGTGGGGAAACCATGCCAAAATGTTAAAAGGACAGAGCTGCCCAAACACAATATGCAAAGCCTGGCCTGGAGATGTACCCTCAGCAGTGAGATGTTGAGTGCAAACATCCAGTTAAGTTAATTCACACAGTGGCAAAGGGCTGGGAGATATCCTCAATTCCCAGGCTCAGAGCTGGGGATGGGTGAAATTCTCTCACCTGAAACTTCCCTTGTGTGAAAAATGCAAATTTGGTGACAGCTAATTTTGAGCATTAGTGCTGGTTGTACTAAATTGTTTGTCCTGAGAAAAAAATTCCAAGAAAATACATTTGCAATGTTTATTTCAGTTTGAAATTCCCCTCCATTTTACTTGTAAATTGCTCCAAATCAAAGTGCAGCATTTTCTCCTCACCTTTCACATTTGCTGTAATTTAAATAAATAGTCCTGGTTGCAATCTGAACTAATTCCCTTCTTCCTGACTTTTTAGAACTACTCATGAAACAAAACAACTCCAAATTCTTTTTTTTTTTTTTCAGACAGCTCTCCTCAGAACCATTAGACACATTAACTTCCACCACATAAATGAAACCACAGGCTATCGATGTTTTGAGGCAGCTGTATTTCCCACCAGAAATTTGCATAGCATCACCTTTGTAGCATTCTGAATTACTCTAGAATTTATTTTTTTTTGGGGGGGGGGGGGGAAATTCAAGTTACTGGTATCAGATCTAGAATTAGGAGACTAAAAGTCCCCAAGCAAAACCACAGCCATAACTCTTATTGACCAGTCCCAGGTCACTCCTCCTGCCTATGTACTAGCGCTGGGTGATCCTTCTCACTATATCTGTCCCTAAGAAAGTGTCATCATCCTATTTTCCTAAACCATTTATTTCTTCACTGGCATGCCATCCCACTGAAAGATCTGGTCAAAAGAAAGATTTAAAATGCCTTTTCAGTGACAGAGTGTGACCTTTCTGAGGGTTCTAGCAGCTATCTCTGCAAAATTTCCAGTTTTGCCACCACTTAAGGTTTTCATCAAACTCCCATCTAACAAAGTGTATTTCTCAGCAACTGGAAGCAGAAGCAATTCAGCCCTCTGGGCAGTGATATTTGTCTGCATCAAGAAAATTCTCCCTATTAGACAGAAAATGGATATTTTTTCCCCTGTAATATATACTTTTAGTGAAATCCCCCAGCTCAATTCCCCTCCTCCCTCTGAAAAATAATAAGAGCAGAAAGAGAAAATAATGAAACCAAAAAGTGCTTTTCCTGCAGAAAGCACCGTTTCCTGGTGAGCTGTGCCACCACCGTGCTCCCACTCTGTCTCTTGGGAGGCATAAGCTGAGAAGGTGCAGGAAGGCAGTAACTTGCTTCAGTAGTTGCATGCGGTTCCTGCCCACTTTCTGCCTCCTCCACCCCCAGGTGACCAGCCCCATGGAAACACGAGGTTTTGCTTTACTCACAATAGGTAACATGAGAAGATGAACCTTTTTGGAAAGAATTGTTTTCTCACAGTTGAGTGGAGATGAGGACCATGCTGGGGCTGATGCTTTTCTCCGCTCTCCAGTGAGAGACATCTTCTCATCAGGGATGTCATGGAAGTGGCCCAGTTCCCTCCACCCAATGTTGTGCTGGCATGAGCAGCAGGGACACAGCAGCTGAGGATTGTGTCCCTGGGTGGGGAGGCTTGGTGTGGACCCTGTATCCCCCTGGCTTC